>CAWTZC010000313.1:0-24111 GCA_963919715.1 Microtus obscurus
TCCAGTTGTGCCAGCACCATTTGTTGAAGATGCTTTCTTCTTCCATTGTATACTTTGAGTATTTTATGAAAATGAGGTGTATAGGTTTGTGGGGTTAAGATCCGGGTTTTAACACGATTCCATTGGTCGATTTCTCTATTTTTATGCCAATACCACACTGTTTTCATTACTGTAGCTCATATAGTAGAGTTTAAAGTAGGGATGGTAATGCAGAAGTATATTGTACAAGATGTTAGGGTTTTGTATTAGTATAAAGTTGATATGTTTTAAGATAGTGAAGAATTTTAATGGGATTTGATGGGGATTGCATTGAATCTATAAATTGCGTTTGGTAGGATTGATTTTTACTATGTTGATCCTCCCAATCCAAGAGCAAGGGAGATCCTTCCATTTTCTGGTATCCTTTAATTTTTCTTCAATGCCTTAAAGTTCTTGGCTCAAAAGATCTTCAGCTTCTTTGGTTAGAGTGTACCCCGAGATATTTTAGGTGCTGTTTGTGGCTATCGTGAAAGGTGATGCTTTCTGATTTCCCTCTCTGCTTCCATATCCTTTGTGTATAGGGAGGGCGACTGATTTTTTGGAGTTGATTTGTATCGACACATTACTAAAGGTGTTTATCAGCTGTAGGAGTTTTTGGTGGAGTTTTTTGGGGTGTTATGGAGACTATCATATCATTGCAAAAACGAAAGTTAGAAGAAAGAAAATTGACCAATTACACCATGCACAAAACTCAAGTCAAATGGATCAAAGACCTCAATATCAATCTGAACACACTGAACCTGATAGAAGAGAAAGTGGGAAGTACCCTTACAACAGATGGGACAGGCGATGCCTAGGTATAACCCCAGCAGCACAGTCATTAAGTGGCAACATTGAATAAATGGGACCTACTGAAACTGAGAAGCTTCTGTAAAGCAAAAGACACTGTCACTAAGACAAAAAGGGAACCCAATGACTGGGAGAAGATCTTCAAAACCCGCAACAGACAAAGGTTGATCTCCAAAATATATAAAGAACTCAAGAAACTAGACTTTAAAATGCTAATTAACCCAATTAAAAAATGGGGCACTGATCTGAAGAGAGAATTTAAAGAAGAAGCTCAAATGGCCAAAAGGCACTTAAGGTATGCTAGCCTCCTTAGGATCAGGGAAATGCAAATCAAAACAACATTGAGATATCACCTTACACCTTCAGAATGGCGAAAATCAAAAACACTAATGATAGCCTTTGCTGGAGAGGCTGTGGAGAAAGGGGTACCCTCATCCATTGCTGGTGGGAATGCAAACTTGTGCAACCACTTTGAAAGCAGGTGGGTAAATTTGGGATAATAATGGACCAGCAATGCCACTCTTGGGAATATAACAGAGATGCCGATATATGACAAGGATATTTGTTAACTATGTTATGCAGCATTATTTGTAATAGGAACCTGGAAACAACCTAGATGCCCTTCAATGGAAGAATGGATGAAGAAAGATGGAATATATATAATTAGAATACTATCAGCGGAAAAAAAATGACTTCAATGCAAATGGATGGAAATAGAAAACACTATCCTGAGTGAGGTAACCAGACCCAAAAGGATGAACATGGGATGTAGTACTCATAATTGGTTTTAGAGATAAATAAAGTCAGTGAGTCTATAATTTGATATCTAAAGAAACTAAATAAGAAGGTGAACCGAAAGAAAAGACATATAGCATCCTCCTGGTTATGGGAAGTAGATCAGATTGGCGGGAAAAATGGGATGGGTGTGGGGGGAGGGGGGAAGAGGGGAGAAGGGGAGAGAAATGTGGAGAAGGGGAGGATGGGGGGAAACCTGGGGAAACGGGATGTTTGGGATAAAGGAAGGAGGTAGGGAGCAGAGAAGCACACATCTTAATTAAGGGAGCCATCTTAGAATAGAAAAATAAATTTAAAAAAAAAAAACAGTAATAGAGAGAGTTAAAGTGTAAAGGTATAAACAGAAAATATAAATAACAGTAAAGTATAAATAATCAACAAATACAGTATATTAATTATAATGCAGCTATGGCAAGTGTGCATATTAAATATAAAATTTATTCTTACAACATTTTTATGAAAAAATGCTGTTTATGGAAAATTTTCAATTTTGCAATTAAGATATTAAACTCTTAATTTAAACCAGTAGCCTGTCTGGTAAAAAGGGCAGGATAAAAGCTAAAAAATGGCTTGATCCCCAGATGATTATTGCTAAATTCACACAACGTATTTTGTAAATAGCAAAAAAATCCCCAAAGGATTTTATGCTAATTTTTACAAATGGCCTTCAATGGAGTGAACTGCATAATGGTAATAATAATAAAAAATATTATGGAGCATAATAAGGCTCTTGTAAGCAGCTTATGAAACTTGCAAGTAGATCAGATGCAAACGGATCTGAATGATAACACCAAGCTGACCTTTGCTAGGGCAAGGTGGAAAAGCCCTTGCAATGCATAAAAAAACATATAATTGGGGTGAGGATATGTTATGCTTTTTTTCACAGAAAGAAAATAAAAGTGGGCCTGATGTCGAGGCTGGCCATGGACACAGAGGAGTTCTGAGGCGATTGCAGAGAGGTCTAGTTTTCCTCCCCCAAGAGAGAGTCCGGATAACAGAACCTGCGCTCACTACAGGAATCTGCCTCCTGAGTCCAGGGAGTCGGTGAGATAATGCCAGGATGTGCTTCAGATAGTGAATCAGCTCACCTCACCCAGGAATCCCACTCGGGCCCTGAAGCACAAGTGCTAAACTGCTTCTGCAGCTTGAACCCTGGTCTGCTTTGGAGCTGAGATGCAGACTGGACATCAGACTGTTTTAATCTTTGGGACACAGAACTCATTTTAATTAAAATACTAACCTCTTCACTTAAGAAGGGGAAAGATTGGGGTTCTGTGACTGTTGCTCAGAGTCTGGAAATGGTGGTATTTGACAACAATGTATGTCATTGACTACCTTACTGAAATTGATCTAATGATATTTGTAACTGCTTATAGATGCTTGGGAAAGGTTTGACACATGCTGTAAAGTGTTTGGGTTTAATGGATACTGTTAAGAATTTTAGATTTTGATCCCTTTTTCACCCTCCCTAATGATGACAGGAAGCAAGTAACTTGTGGAGTAGGATTTAGGAAGGAGGACATACATGGGCCAGACTAAAAGGTGTATACTGGGTTTAGAAGGTGCCCCTTTCTTCTTTGTCTGGAGATGGAGTATTGGTGCAAAATTATATATATCTTTTGTTTAAGGAGCACTCACAGATTTTCATTAATGATAGATAAGGGGCCAATGAAAGTGTGGATCTCACCTAAATTTCAAAACCATACAGAGGTGGAAGCGGCTCAACATGGCATGGTTTTTAGGGTACGAGGGCGCTCCAGATAGCCTAAGACAGGGTGCCTGTGATCTGTTACTTTAATCCTACTAGATACCTTTTATTTGAGAAGCTCCAAGAAACTAATGCTATCATAAGGCACCCCTCTGTTCCCAGGAGAGGGTTAATTACTTCACCAGCCTTCGAGAGGAGGGTCTCTCCTTGTCAGTCCCCCTCCTTGAGATCTGACACCATGGTGACTCGTCTTGGTGCCCTCCACCCATAACTACTTGCCTTTATATAAGAAAGGAGGAAGATGTTGGGAGCGTTTCCCCCTAAAGATTGTTACAGAAAACTCACCTTGGGGAGCTGCAGGGAACCCCAAACCCATAATCATGTTAAGAATAGTCTATTGGCAAAACTAGACCCACACCCAATTAGCTATTCGCTAATTGCTAATCGAACCTAATCTGATAGCGGAACTGCCTTAAATTCCAGCTATCCAGGGAACTAGGTGTGGCAACTCCTGACTTCTTGGCCTACCTGACCGGATGTAGGTTACGTGACTGGGACCACGCGGCCAGATTCCATGCTCCTGTGCCCTACTCCCCAAGCCCTCATTCAGGGGGTATATAAGTCGATTACCCTGTCCCTAATAAACGGAGGCTTTGACAAAAAGAAAAAAAAAAAGAAGGTTAACAACTGAACTATCACTTATACCAGTTAGGGGAGAGACAATCAGTTTTCTACGATGAGTGACACTGAGCATGTCAACTAATTTTGGGCAAGCCTCATGTTCAGGAGTAATTGACCAACAACATATAGTTGGACTCCACAGGATTTTGTCCGAGCTTTATTTGGTTACAAGTTGGGCTTTTTGTTTGTTTTCAATCTTTTTTCTTTCTTTTCTTTGGTATGACTTTCTTGTTTCTAAGTTTTTGGAAGATTTTATTGTTGTACAGGATTTTTGCTTCTTGTTAAAGAAAGAACTTAAAGTTGGGTGGGTAGGGATGGGGAAAAGATCTGAAGGGACTTGAGGGAGAGGAAGAATATGATCAAAGTGTATTTGAATTTGAAAATTGTTTTAAATAATGGAAAACATAATAAATTAATTTAAAAATAAAAATAAAAAAAAAAAAGATGTAATTCATGTTCTAAGTCTAGAAAATTGAAATTTTACTCTTTAACAGCATAGTTTCCTTCATGATCTTCTTGATATTAACATTCTTTTTTCTAGGTGTTTTTGTTTTAAATTTTAAGTAACAAACTCAGACAAGGGACATTTACAAATTTTGGCTTTGTCTGATTTTCCAAGATTATCCTGTTTAAGTCAAATTAAAATATTATACAGCTAAAAAAAAAAAAAAAAAAAAAAACAAATAAAAATCAAAGTCTTTAAAGATACAATAAAAGTAATAAAAAGCCACATAAAGATAGATAATACAAATTAACCATGTGCCATGCCTACTTTGAGATGGTCTGAACACAATTATTTTTAGAAGTATCTTAGTGTTTCTTATATTTAAACTGTTCTTTCCCAAGACTAAGAGTATAAGAACTTTTTTTGTTTTTTTTTTCTTTTATTTATTTATTTATTTATTTATTTAATTATTTATTTAAGATTTCTGTCTTTTCCCCACCGCTGCCTCCCATTTCCCTCCCCCTCCCCCAGTCAAGTCCCCCTCCCTCTTCAGCCCAAAGAGCTATCAGGGTTCCCTGCCCTGTGGGAAGTCCATGGACCACCCACCTCCATCCAGGTCTATTAAGGTGAGCATCCAAACTGCCTAGGCTCCCACAAAGCCAATACGTGCAGTAGGATCAAAAACCCATTGCCATTGTTCTAGAGATCTCAGTAGTCCTCATTGTCTCTATGTTTTTTCCCAAGACGGTTTTAATCCAGGTTTTTTTCAGACCCAGGCCAGCTGGCCTTGGTGAGTTCCCTGACAGAACATCCCCACTGTCACAGTGTGAGGGTGCACTCCTCGCGGGGTCCTGAGCTCCCTGCTCATGCTCTCTCTCCTTCTGCTCCTGACTTGGACCTTGAGATTTCAGTCTGGTGCTCCAATGGGGTCTCTGTCTCTGTCTCCTTTCATCGCCTGATGAAGGTTAATATTCAAGAGGATGCCTATATGTTTTTCTTTGGGTTCTCCTTCTTATTTAGCTTCTCTAAGATCACGTATTAGAGGCTCAATGTGCTTTGTTTACCGTCTAGAAAACCAAATATGAGTGAGTACATCCCATGTTCCAATGGCATCTTTAACTTCTTGGTATCAGTATTTCATCTATCTTCCCAAAGTAACCACAGAAATCTTCACAAGTAAGCCCAACAGAAAACAATGGGTTCTGTTCCACATGCCGTTTCTAATCGAGAAGTAATTCAATCATTCAACAATGTCAAGGATTTTGGTCAAATGACTATTAGCATCAATAGTTAAAAGAATTCTAATTGTGTCTTTCCCATCTGCTCTGATCATGTGTAAAGCTAGATTTTGCCAGTTTCTTGATGGTTTCTTTAATATACGGAAATATGCTCTTTAAAAAAAATGCAACAGCAGAGCCAGAAAGAAAATGGAGTACACACTCACCGAGCTGTGAAATTCAAAGATCTATTCGAGTCCATTAGCTACAAAACATACATCATCCGCTAACGTACTGGACAGTGAACAGACGCCTCTGTGGAGCACAGCGTAACCAGCTCAGGGCAGATGAACACTCTTAAGGGTGGTTGGATGCCACAGATCCCAGTTTAGAGATTTCCCAGGAAGGTGGGCAGGGTGGTGACCAAAACCATCCAAACCCATCTTTTCTCCATTTTAGTAACCACCGTAGGGATTTTATCAGATAACCTGAAAAGAGTTCTTTGTGGCCTTTATTCTTACCACAGAGAAAGAGAAAATATTTGATACACTTTCATTTTAGGGGTATTTAACCGATGTGGCTTTTTGAATATTTGGTATGTATTAAGCATCTTGTAAATTTTATCTGAATAATGGGAGTAAATAGAGAAGCGAAATGCAGTAGCTCATATTTGGAAAAAAAGATAGATAATACACAGAGACCTAGAATTATGTATACTATTGTGGGTTTTTTTTTTTTACTATTTTGATTTTTAATGAACTAACTGCAGAGAGACATTTGATAGTGGGGGCTGCTAAGCTAAAACAACATAAAAGTATCTTGACATTGAAATTTGGGTCTAAGGATAGTTTGTTTGGAAAGAGGTTCTGCTTTTGTTTCCATAGAACATGAGAAGCAATGCATTCATTTCAGGTTAATATGTTTTATCCAAGTAAGACCCCTGCAAGGTCTCCATGCGGAGTGATGGTCCAGCTGACTCAATATCCAGAATAGGTTCAAGGTTACTTGAGAGTATGCAGCCTTACAGACTACTAGAGTCAAGATTTAACTATAATTCTAAATTTTCTCAGGTTCCCCATAAGATTATCAATGACTCCATCATCAGGAAGTAGTATAGAAAACTATGTCCAAATTCGCAGAAAAAATATTGTTTATGAATAGTTGTTTTCATTTAAAAGGTTGGTTGTAAATGGTTAATGGTCATAGTCAATCACTTTCTAAAGAAAAAGGGAATATGACATAAAAATGATAAAAAGGTACATTATTAAGTCTACTTTAATACAAACAACAACTATTAATCTCAAAATACTTCACACTGGTATGGATTTTTTGGTTTAAGAGAGCAAATTCAAAGTTAATTTTGTCATACTATATGTATTTCTACTCTTAAAGTATTATATTTATGCAGCTCACTTAAAAATGCAATCTATTGTTAAGAAATATAAATTAATAGTCATCTATAATAGTCAAACTTAAATTCATGTTATAAATTTACAAGGTAATAAAGAGATATATTTCAGATAGGTAATATTCAAATACTTGAAAGACTTACAGAATGTGACTTTTTAAAATGTTTTAAATAACTTAGAATTCTTTGAATATGAGATGTCTGTTTCTGGCAGACCCAGTTACTTCACTAGAGGATGACTAGGCATCGAAGAAGCCCCCTTATGGAATTCTGTTTCAAACTAATTATTTGGCCAACAATCTGCTTTTGTCTAGAATGCTTGACAATATGCTGTATAAACTGAACATGCAGAAACCATAAGAAAATGACTGCTGAACTTGACCAAAACAAGGTGAGACAATCCTGTAGGGCTTCCTACTCCACGAAAGAGTCTTCCAGACATTCTACAAGAAGAAATCAACTGATAAGTTTTGCCCAAAAATAGAAGGGTCAGTCCATCAAATTTCCTGCTTCACTGAAAAATCTACCAGATACTTTAGGCCCATAAGCTTAAAATGCATGCCCCAAAGTTACAAAAGTACTTTGGGTGACTGTCATTTCTCGGTCATTTCCAGAGTTTTGGAAGCTGCTTACAATGGACTTTCTGTTTACTTAGTTAATATTATGTTTTTCTGGAGTTGAAGACTAGATAGTTATAATTATAGTTTTCCTTAGTTATGATGAAATATAAATTAGATATAAAATATAATTTTTTACTTCCTTGTTGCCTCATAGGTTATATAAGAGTTTAATGCTCACTTGAGTTAAAAGACTAAGGGCAGGAAGTTTCATGGTATTGAGGCTGTAGAACACTGGGGATGCTCACACCCTTTCCCAGGAGTGTACATTTCTAGAGAGACTTCTGGAAAGCTGTTTGCACTTGTCTTTATACCTGAGAGTGTTTATGCCCTGTGCACACATGGCACGTGTGCGTGCGCGCGCACACACACACACATACATATATATATATATATATACAGGTTATAAATATGAGTCCACAATTCATCACCAGATGCCCATGTGAAAGAGTATTTTAGCATTACTATTTGCAGGTGTTCCCACCTAGACAAAACGGTATCCTCAACAGTAGAATGGATATAGATATCTGTACTAGAATGAAACAGTGACAAGAATATACAGCAAACATGATGAGTAAGACACAGTGACATCATAGTGCTGATGAACATCATGTGTACAATAATAATATGACTGAATGAAGATTAAGACCTGAATGATTACCCATTTCTCACCAATAAAATGACTGGGGTCCTTTGCTATGTATGATTAGAAGTCATAGTAGGTGAGCAGAGCTATGTAAGAGTTGATTGTCCTGGGCACTTGCATGTCTTAGGACTGTGGAAGTAGACTCAGAGGCTCATAATCATATGTCGTGAGAAAGAAATTTGTCTTTCTTGCATTTAGAAGCCACAGACTTAGAGAAAACTTCAACTTAGGTATACAGCTGAAAGGCTTATGGTTCTGAGTTTGCCTGTGGCTGCTTTCTGAGTCAGTCAGTGATAGCAGTCAGTGCCACCTTATACTTAAAGTCCCCAGGTCACCTTCTTCTGTATCCTGCAGAATGTCTCACAGACTCTTTCATTAAGCAAGAAACCTGAAGGACCATCTCACCATTAGGCAAGTTAGCTGTCTCTCTCTGCAGGTTCTTGTGTCAGTTTATGCAGACAGTCCAGGCAGAGTAGAAGTTTCTTGCCCAAATTAAGCTAACCAACTCCATAAGTAGCCCCTTCGATGCCCATCTTCCTTGAAGTAGCTGGTGCTGCCAGGAGCAGAAATGTATTGTATGAAAAGTCTTAAGTTATTAAAACATTAAATGCCATATTCTCTCATCTTTGAAAGATATGAAGATTGCCTATCTAACTGAAATATACTCAATATTTGACACTTTAACTAAGATGACTAAAGCTTGATATTATCAATGATTATCCATCAACAACCTGTATTTCCTAATTATATATTAAATTTTTAAAGAACTAACAATCACAGTACTTAATCAATATCAGAAATACATAACTAAAAAAAGATTAAAAATTAATAAATCAAGATTTATACAATGCAAATTATTATATATATATATCTCCCTTAAATTTAAAAGAACATTTATAAACAATATTTGGGATATGGGCAAAGTTATTTCTCTCAAAACTGCTTCATGCTGAATGGGGGGCTGTTAACAGGGTTTTCATGGTATGTCTGTGTGCAAGTTCATCTCAGTTGGCAGTTGAGTAAAGTAATTTTTGAGGGTGTTTACAGCAACCTATCAGGAGGGTGTGGTTATCATACATAGTAGAAGCAATCCATAGGGTCTATATTTTATGAAAACAAAAGAATAACATCTTTTCAAAGCACCATATTCTTAGACCCAAATTTCTGAAGTCAAGATATCTTTATAATATATATGCTGGTTTAGCTTGGCAGCCCATATCATGAGCTGTCTCTTTGTACTTAGCTCCTCACAGTAAAAAATTGAAAGAAAATACAATAAAATAATCAAACTCTCTGTGAATTTTTTAATTTTATGTGGCTTATTTTTTTAATCTATAACTATATCTGTCTCTTTAAAGACTGTGACCCTTTTTTAAAGCATTAACTTTAATTTGTGATTTTTAATATTTTTCTCTCCTAAGCCAATATGTTATTAACACATGACCCATTTAGAGGTTTATTTTGAATGTCTAGTTGTATTGTCTTTTAATTATCTTACTGTCTTGAAGAGTTTAAAATGTAAGGTTTAAGCTGCGGCAATCCTAGGTCAAATACAGCTACCTGCCCGCTTGCCCCACCTAGTCCAACATGGCAGAGCTGCCTGTGCCTCTGAGATGTGCGCACTGCACCACTAGCATGGTGGAGCCGCTCTGGACATGGCTCCACCTCCTCCAATTTCACAAAATGGTGAAGTACCATTTCCTCTAGTCTGAGGTCAGGGTAGGAGAAAAGTAACTAGAGAGGTGAGTAAAAACCTGAGTACATAAATCTGCATGCAGAGTACTGCACAGCCTGAAAATTTGGATGGTGGTAGAAATCCACATCCCTGGCTAAGCCGATCCCGTTGTTGCCCAGGCAGGGAGGAAGCATTGGGTGTTCAGAATACATTTCTTGATCTTGAGCGGGCACACAAACATTGGGGCCTACAAATGCTCATAGCCGGAATTTCCACCAGCAGCAGGAACCAGGAAGCCTTGTTTTATAGTGATGCAGTTTTTTTTGCTGCTGTTGCTGAGTTGGGAAAATTTTCTGCAAGACCTTCAGCACACAGCAAAGAAGGGTTAAACTATATATTTTATGTTAGAATTCTTTAAAGATTTCAGGTTTTAGTTATTAGTTTACAGATGGGTGCACTATAGTAGGGGAGGACAGGGCCCTTTTTATCTGCTCCCCGGCTAGGTTTATACTCGAAATAATCACATAGAAATTGTATTAATTAAATTACTGCCTGGCCCATTAGCTCTAGCCTCTTATTGGTAATTCTCACATTTTGATTAACGATTTCTGATAATCTTTGTAGATATGAGGTGTGGATAGGAAAGATTTTAAAAGAAATGGAATTGTGATGTACATAGTTTTCTAAAATTTCTAATCAAAAGGCAAGGCAATTTTATTCAACCAATGAAAGTAATAACATCCTACACCAAGTGTACTCTTTTCATCTTGAATCACATTCTCTCTGGATCTTTTTAGGATCACCAGACAGTTGTATTTCCTGGGCTGCCTGCAAGATGTGGTTGGTGCTGGTTTGTACTTGTAATTGCAGTGCTGGGGAGGAAGATTTCGGAGAATTCTGTGTGGGTCCTGTCCTGTTGGAGATCCTGATCGAAAAAAGGGGTTGTGAACAGGTGATTCTGTTCTCCACATGTAACTCTGTAACTGGCATGTGACAAACCTATACACATTAACACAGACATATGAGAGAGGGGGAAGAGAGAGAGAGACAGAGAGAAGAGAGAGATTGTGAGAACTGAGTGTGAAGGTATTGAAAAGAGAAAGTAGTGATGAGAATGAAAAGAAAGGGGACACTAAGAGGACTGCCTGATGTCATCTCCTCACTAGGGAGAGTGGTTTTAGGCACACTCTGTTTGTGAAGAATTTGATATTTTGTCTGCACAGGGATTTGAACGAATATGGACAGTGAAGAAATAAAGGCAGACACAGAGACATAATATAAGAAAGAAAATTTATGAAGTGGTTAGATTCTCAGTTTAAGAAAACACACTCACCCTGAAGTTTCAAAATGCTTATCAAATAGAATCAAACATGGAATGAGGACTATTGAGGTACAGCTGAATGTGGAGGTGGTAATTAAAATATAAAGGGAGAGTTTATGGAATAAAGTGATCCTACTTATTCTGGAGAAATCAGAAATAAAATGGGAATACACACCATCATCACCACAATGCACCATAGAGATGGCTTTGCTGTTCTGTGGTCATTTCAAGAGAAAAGGCTTTGTCATTCCTTCTGGTTGAGGTAACATACATCGCCCAGGACTTCTCATTTAGTGTCAGTTTGAGCTCACAGAGCGTGATCAGTGTCAAATAAGAAAATTAAAACTAAAATGGAATAAAAGTAAAAATGATAATAATTGATAATTCAAGGATATTTTGAGTTGATTAAAATACTAATTTTTAACAAAAACTGTACAATTTCACTTGTTAACACAATGAAAATTTGTATGGTATTGGTATTCTATCCTTTCTATTAATGAAGTACAGACATGAAAACCATTGATAGAAATGATAACATTTTTTCCTCTCAACAAGCATGAAAATAAACTGGTGAGTGCGCAACTTCAAGTAATTTCTGATCTTCTTGATAACAACTATTGCTCTCCAAACATATTTAAGTACTGAAAGAGATATACTATGTTAGAATTGTTCATAAAATGGCTTAAATAATGACAATAAACCACAAATAAAACCACTGAACTCATGTGGACATAGCTGATTGTGCTTTGTTTTGGGAATGTAGTTTATTATTTTGTAGAATTTTTATATTCAATAGAAGATAGGGACAGTAAGATGTCTCAGGTATAAAGGTACTTGTTGCTAAGTCTGATGAACTGAGTTTTAATTTCAAGAACTCAAATTCTACTGTTTTATATTTTAAGAAAAAGTTTAAATAAAATAATAAAATTTATAAGTAATGACATGTGTAAAAAATTTTATATTATATGTATTGAAAGATTTGGCATTTATTGGAAATGTTGTGTGTTTGTCATTAGGGATTGTTATGGATGATGTGTATGTTGGTGCAAGAGAAGTTTTTAATTAGAGCTGGAGTTAGATGTGTTGGAGAACCAGAATGGAGTTCTGGGAACTGCACTATTATAAATATAGGCACTAACTGTGAGCCATGTTTTAGTTAGTAAATATCAAAATGGCAACAAACCATCTTCCCTTGTTTGTTAGGGCTGAGAAAAAAAAAGATTTGAGTTATTAGCCACACAGTTGGAGAAATGAGTCTGAAAACACTACTACGAATGATAGGAATAATCTGCAATATAAACTTTTGAACAAACTTTGTATTTAAGTATGTGAATAGTTATTTGACAAAGGAAGCTAGGACAATTTAGGGAAAGAGGTAAACATAAAATTAGCAATCTTTATAATGTGGGCAGCCCTTGAAATGGTTGTGTGTTTCAGACATGAATTCTGAATGGTATTTAAGAGAGAATTGTTGGTAAGTTAGAGAGTCAAAAGATTGTTAAGGATTGGCGTACGTAAGTCTTAGGATGATAAAAATTAGTTATAGAAGTAAAGAGAAAGTGCTCACACATCAGAGACAAGAGACATAATATAGGCAAAATGACAAGATAAATGTGGTGAAGGAAATGAGCTAGAAATGTTAGTTTGTACAGTATGATGTTTAGCAGGTACTTTCTGGGGTAAGGCCTGACAATTTGAATTCAACTCTTTGGAACCAGTATTACAAAATGTGAATGTGGTTGTGCATAGCTTTACCCTCAGAACTCCTCAGTTGAATGGGATGTAGAGATTGGAGAGATGTCCAGATTGACTTTTCAACCTGTAGGTGTAATTCCCTTTGGCAGTTGAATGACCCTTTCACAGGCTCCCAAATCAGAAATTCTATATGAGATATATTTAAATTACAATTAATAACAGTAGCAAAATTATACTTATGAAGTATCAATAAAAGAATATGGTTGGTGGTAATCACAACATAAGGTATGTATTAGAATTGGATAAGATGGTTAGTAAATGGTAGATTATAAAGATAGTATGAAGAAACAGGATAGAATTTTTAATAGGATATAAGGAGGACACTGGACAGATGGTTGAGAACACGTTTTTCTGAAGACTGAGCTTGGAAGCATGTAAAGAGTTCACAATTTGTAATATTCAGGATGATTAGATATCTTCTTGTGGTCTTGCTGATAGCAGACAAACATGTAATGGTGACATGTAAACAGACACTCATCCACAGAACCATAGAAATAAGTTAAAATAAATCAGAAAAGCAAGAAACTGAAAACCAGTCTGTGATTAGATGATGTGTTGTGGATAATGAAAATAACACAAGCAAGATCACAATACAATAAAAATTTTAGTGGTGAGTAATAATACATTGAAAGAAATGTTAACTCTACAGTGGTTTAAAGAAAGGTAGATCAAAAACTTAGGTATTAGAGTTTTACACAACAAAATATATTATTGAAAGTATTTGTTTGGGTTTTTAAGTTTTTCCTCTTCCATTTATTTTAAATTGCTTGGAACTATTTGTTATTAAGATCAACAATATGACATTACTGGAAGGTAATGCTCAATCTTGCAGTGTTTAACAATGCAGTCATTTTTATGTTTATTTAATAGTGAAATAAATCTAAGAAGTTGAATGGAATGAAACATAAGTGGTGAAGATAAAAGATGTTCTGAAAATTAGTTTTAAAAAACATGGAATGAATAAAAAACCCATTCATCTTATCTGTGATAATGAGAATTTGTTTATAATACAATAATGAGAGTCATCATTTAGTTCAGTTGGGTTATTTTATACTAATACAGTTTTATGTGAGAACTGACAAGTGGTGGAGGTGGTTGATGTGCCCTTTCTTTGCCACTCTAATGAGCAATTAACGAGCTGAAGCAGAACAATCAAAAGGTGAAATTCACACACTGATGATAATCAGTTTTTGAGAAATACAGAGTTAATTATACTTAGCTCAACTGTTAGTCAAAAATCTCTGAGTATTTTCTCAGAATGATTTGAATGAATGCATTCCAATGGAAGTTTAATGTAGAAAAAGATATTGTTTATGTGATATTTTGTTTCTGTTTGACAAAGTTTGCCTGAAGATCAGAGGGTAGAGCTAGCAACAACTAGTTAATCCAGAGGTGTCTGGAGGTCTGTACAGACAAGAGACAGTGAAGTGAAAAGCTCATGGAGAGAGGAAGTGATAAGGAGGGGTAGAGAGTATCTCAACCCTTTCAGTTAGAGTATTGGAGAGGTAAGAAGGTGGTGCTGTTCGCTTTTCTGATCTTTTAGCTTAGTTGATATATAGGTGTTTAGTGATAAGACTAATAGATATAAGTTCATATTGTCAACCAATTCGGAATTTCTTTCTTTCTTTCTTTCTTCTTTCTTTCTTTCTTTCTTTCTTTCTTTCTTTCTTTCTTTCGAGATAAGACTTTCTACTTTGGTTCTGTCCTGGAACTAACTCTTTTGCAGACAAGGCAGGCCTTTGAACTCACAGAGAGATGACCCGCCTCGTTGCTTCCGAGTACTAGTATTAAAGGCATGGGCACCACCGCGGCTCCCCACTAGGATTTATAATGCCTTCCCAAACACCATTTTCAATTAATCATATAAAGAAGGTAATCAGAGGTTGGAGACCTGGAATTCAAATTCCGAGCATACCACACCAACTGAAAACACCATAACTCTAGCTGTAGGTGATCTGATGCCTTTTTTGGTTAGGGTAAGAAGATATAAAGTGCAACATACAATGTAGATAGACTACATGATAAGAAAATAAAATAAATATTAAGAAAAGTAAGACATGTAGTTTCTTGTGCATTGTTTAGAAAATGATGAAATTGGTATAAAGAACTTTAATTATTTTAAGAACCCATTTATGTTAGTATTTCAATGAATTCCCTTCAGCTTTTCTTTCTGCTGTTCTTTCCCCCCCCCTTCGTCTTTTCCTTCCTCCCCAATTCTATTTCTGTTATTAGCTCCTACCCATTTTTTATAGTATAAAACCCAATTATATAAAGATGCCAGTATAGACTCAGATAGGTAAACCTCACAAATGGTATTCATTAAAGGGTGTGCTACGAGTGACTGAAGGTGGTGTGATCTTTAAAAGTAGATAATGATAGGAGCTTTTTGATCATTAGAAGGTCTGTGAGATCTTCTCCCTTCTATATTTATGGTCAAGGGTTATATAGGTTAATTTGCATGAGTACTTGTCATAAATTATTGCCTTTTATATATATATAAGTATGTGAACTCCTGAGGGCAACCAGGCAGGGGGAGTTCTTTGTCAATAGCCTGCCTGCATAAGCAAGTAGAAGTGTTAGAGAATAACAGCACAGAGATCACCGGCACCAGAGAGAATCATGGAGCACCAGGAGAGCCATCACTGTGGAGTGCCCATCACTGGGAAGGAATAGTAGGAAGGAGACCTGATTAAAAGAGATCATAGGGGAGCATTCGGGAAGAGATGGGTAGGCACCAATGCGAGAATTCACCCAACAACGTGAAAAGCAACAAGAAACCACGAGAACACAGAGACCTCACAACAGGAGGACATGAACACCTTAATCAAGAAGAAGTAGAAAAAATTGATTTTATGAAAGTGATTGATGGAAAAAAAAGATGCCCTGAAGAAATGTGGATGAGAAGTAGTAATAGAAAGCTTGGAAGAATTAGAGTAAATCAGTGAATGATACCCTAGGAAACCAAGGAAAAACAATCAAACAGAGAAGGAAAGCATTCAAGATTGAAAAATGAAAAAGGCAAAGAAGAAAACACAAACAGAGGGCTAGCTGGGGGTGGACAATCTAGGTAAACGAATAGAATAGAGACTACAAAAACAAGGCATAATGCAAAAGAATACAAAGAAACCATGAGAGAGTTAAAATAAAATTGAGATCAAAGAAAAACAGTGGAAGTAAACAAACCCCCGTAAAAATAGAAATTGGGGAACACAACAAAAAGACTAAACCTGAGGAGGGTAGTAGCTCCTTTGTCTAGTGGTCCTGCCTGCCCTGCGGCAGCGAGGTGGTCCCTTTGTCTAAGGGCGACACCTGCAAGCAGCACGGAGACCAGATCCCGGGTACCAGAAGAGACATCATCAGGGTGGGTGAGTTTTGACTGCAGCAGCAGTCCGGGATAGAACTCAGATCCTCCTCAATCCCTCCTGACACTCCTTGGTCAGATCTGCAGGGGATATGCGAGATACCCAAGATCCCACCCAGCTTGCATCCACTAGCCTCCCCACCCCCGACCCCCCGCCCGCCTTGAACAACACAACATCAACTCAGCCTTTGGGCGCTGGGACAGGGTCGAATGGGAGGGCACCCAGGAGGGTAGTAGCTCCTTTGTTAGGTGGTGCCTGCCCTGCAGGCAGCGAGGTGGCCTTTGTTGCGAGACACCCAAGCAGCAGGAGACCAGATCGGTACCAGGAAAATACTGGGCAGACTCAAGCCAGCAGGAAGGACCTTTGCTTCCACACTGAAGAGATACACCAGAGGCTCAGCACAGCAAAAACTGGACCAAGTACACCCAGGCCTCTCTTGGTTCATTTGAAAGAGGAGATGGGAAGGGAATGCACAGAATTCCTCCAACAACCTGAAAGGCAACATGACATCACCAGAACCCAGGGATCCGGAAATAAGAAGAATTGTACAACCTACTCCAGAAGAAGTAGAAGAAATCGACCCAAAAGTGAATTTTTTTGAAAATAATAGAAGACCTTAAAAAGGGAAAAAGAAAAATAGAGATTAGAAACAAAAAGGTAGATGGAAATGAATAAATATAAAGATACTAAGAAAACCAAGAAGAAACAAGAAAATGCAATCAAACAGTAAGGGAAATGGTTCAAGACCCTGAAGAACGGAAATGTGAAGTAATGAAGAAAACACAAACAGGGAAGGTTGGAGATGGAAAAATTTGGGTGTAAACGTAACAGGAAACTAAGAGACAAGTATTAACAACAGATTAGAAGAGTTAGAAGAAAGAATGTAGACACTGAAGATGCCAAGAGAAAATTAACATACTGATCAAAGAAAACAGCAAAACCAACAAATTTATCAAAAAACATTAGGAAATATGGGACACAATAAAAAGACCAAACCTAAGAATAATTGGGATACAAGAAGGAGAAGAAGTAAGCAAGATCAGAAAATATATTTAATAAAATTATAGAAGAAAAATTTCCAGCCTAAAGAAAGATATTCCTTTGAAGGTTAAGAAGATAACGGATGGATTGGACCAGAAAAAACATCTCAAAAATCAGAACACAAAAAATCAGAATAAAAAAGTTTAATATTAAGAGCTGCAAAGGAAAAGAAACTGAGAAAGGTAAACCATTTCAGACACTTTCCTGACTATAAGGAACATGAAAAAGCAGAAGGTCGGATAGATGTATAGAAGTTAAGAGAACATGGATGCAAGCCCAGACTACTATACCCAGCCAAGCTTTCTGCTCAATAAATGAGAAAACAAAATTTCCAGGATAAAAACAAATTTAAACAATACGTATTTCACAAATCCAGCCTTTACAGAAAGTAATAGAAAGGGCAATCACAAAAACCAAGGAGACCAATAATGACTACAATAACTCAAACTTCTAGACACCCTTTACCAGCGCAGCTAAAGAAAGTTAAACACACAAACCCATGACTAAAAAGTGACCAGAGTTAGCAACCACTGGTCATTAATATCCCTTAATGTCAATGGACTCAACCTACCTATAAAAAGCACACAGGCTAGTAGATTGGATACGCAAACATATTCCAACATTCTGCTGTTTACAAGAAACACACCTCAACCACAAAGATAGGCTCCTACTTAGAGTAAAGGCATGGGAAAAGGTTTATCAACAAATGGACCTAAGAAACAAGCAGGTGTGGCCATACTAATTTCTTAACAAAGCATTCCCCCAAACTTAAATCAATCAGAAGAGATGGAGAGGGATATTTTATACTCATAACAGGAACAATTGAACTAGATGAGGTCTCAATCCTGGAATATCTATGGCCCTAATATAAAAGCACCGCACATATGTAAAAGAAACATTACTAAAACTCAAAGACGCCATCAAACCGCACACACTAATAGTGGGAGATCTCAACACGCCTTTCTACCAAATTTATATATATCAGAAGAAACCCAATAGAGAAATAAAGAATTAATGGAGGTATTGAACCAAATGGACTTAAATAGACATCTCTATAGAACATTCCACCCAAATAAAGAATATACTTCTTCTCTGCAGCTCATGGAACCTCTCGAAAATTGACCACATCTCAATAAAACTCACAGTTACAAAAAAATATCATAACCACCATGTGTCTAACAGATCAACAATGGACTAAAGTTAGAAATTAACAACAATGCTACCTCTGTAGAAAGCCTGCAAACTCATGGAAACTGAATAGTCAACTATTGACCCACACCTGGATTAAAGAAGAAATAAAGAGGAAATGAAGTTTTTGAATTCAATGAAAATAAAGAACCAACATACTCAAACTTATGGGGTTGAAAGCAGTCCTAAGGGGAAAGTTATAGCCTTAGTGCCCACTTAAAGAAAACAGAGAAAGTATACATTGAGACTTAAATGAGCTCAGACCTGAAAGCTCTAGAAAAAAAGAAGCAGACTTTACCTAGGAGGAGTAGAAGACTGGAAATAGTCAAACTGAGGGCTGAAATCAACAAAATAGAAACACAGAAAACAATCCAAAGAATCAATGAAACAAAAGGTTGGAGAAAATCAACAAAATGTGATAAACCCCATCCAAACTTAATCAAACGGCAGAGAATCTGCAAATTAATAAGATCAGAAATGAAAAGGGGGACAATACAGACATAGAGGAAATTAGAGAATCATTAGACCTTTACACAAAAGCCTTGCATGCCACAAAACTGGAAAATGGTAATAAAAATAAATTTTAGATAAATACACATATACCAAAGTTAAATCAGGACCAGGTGAGCAATCTAAATAGACCTGTCAGTCGCGAAGCAATTAGACAGCAAACCCCTACAAAAACCAGGACCAGATTTACCTAATGCGGAATTCTACAGAATTTCAAGAAGACCTAATACCCATACCCCTTAAGGCATTTGGCACAATATAGAAACAGAAGAGTCATTGCCAAATTCCTTTTATGAAGCCACCACCATTTCCAATACCAAAACCACACAAAGACTCAACCAAGAAAGAGAATTACAGCCAATCTCACTCATGAACATCGACAGGTGTCAACAAAATATGCTAACCGTATCCAAGAATACATTAGAAACATTATCCATTATGATCAAACAGGCTTCATATCAGAGATGCAAGGTTGGTTCAACATACGAAAATCTATCAATGTAATCATCATGAAGAAACTGAAAGAAACTATATGATCATTTCATTAGATGCTGAAAGTTGACAAAATTCAAATATCCCTATGATAAAAAGTCTTGGAGAGATTAGGGATACAAAGGGTCATACTTAAATATAATAAAAGCTATTGTTAAAGCAAAAATCCTAATAGCTAACATCAAATTAAACTGGGAGAAACCCAAAGCCATCCCACTTAAATCAGGAATGATTGAAATAAGGCTGTCCACTATCATACTTCAATATAGTGCTTGAAGTTCTTTCCATAATAGTAATAAGATGTTATAAGGGACCAAGGGGATCCTCCAAATTGCACAAAAAAATTTTTGCAGATGATGTTGATAGTTATATGTCACCCCAGCAACTCCACCAAAGAACTCCTATAGCTGATAAACACTTTTAGTAATGTGTGGTGCATACAAGATCAACTCCAAAAATCAGTCGCCTTCCTAAGAAGCTAAAGGATATGGAAGCAGAGAGGGAAATCAGAGAAGCATCACCTTTCACGAGAAATAAACAGCATAAAATATTTTAGGTAACTCTAACCAAAGAAGTGGGTGCTATCTATTTGACAAGAACTTTATGCAGAACAAGAAAGAAATTGAAGAGGACACTGAAAATGGAAGGATCTCCCTTGCTCTTGGATTGGGAGTGATCAACATAGTAAAAATGGCAATCCTACCAAAGGCAATATAGATTAATCCCATCAAGATCCCATCAAAATTCTTCACTGATCTTGCAAGAATAACTATATGGAATAACAAAAAACCCAGGATAGCAAAACAATCTTGTACAATAAAGGTACTTCTGGAGGCATTACCATCCCTGACTTTAAACTCTACCATAGAGCTAGCAGCGAAGAAAGTGTGGTATTGGCATAAAAATAGAGAAATGCATCAATGGAATCGAGAAAGACCTAGATCTTAACCTGATAAACCTATGAAACATCTCTATTTTCGAGTAAAGGTGTTAAAGTATACAATGGAAGAAAGAAAAGTATCTTCAACAAATGTAGTGCTAAGTATTTTAACTGGATGCCAACCTGTGGTAGCAAAGAAACTTGACCCATGTCTATCACCATGCACAAAACTCAAGTCCTGAAATGGATCAGCACCAATATAATCTGAAACATTAGACGCCAGAACCTGATAGAAGAGAAAGTGGAAGCACCACACAGATGGGACAGGCACATCGCTAGGTATAACTCCAGCAGCACAGTATTAAGGGCAACATTGAAGAAATGGGACCTACTGAAACTGAGAAGCTTCTGTAAAGCGAAAGACACTGTCACTAAGACAAAGAGGCAACCCACTGACTAAGAGAAGATCTTTCACTAACCCTCAAAGAACAGACAAAGGTTGATTCCAAAATAAAGGAAGAACTCAAGAAACTAGACTCTTAAATGCCAATTAACCTAATTAAAAAAAAATGGGGCAATTAATTAGGAATTTAACAGAAGAAGTTCAAATGGTGAAAGGCACTTAAGGTACAAGTCTAGCCTCTCACAGTTGGGATCAGGGAAATGCAACCAAAACACGGATAATTTACACCTGTCAGAATGGCTAAAATCAAAACACTAATGATAGCCTTTGCTGGAGAGGCTGTGGAGAAAGGGGTACCCTCATCCATTGCTGGTGGGAATGCAAACTTGTGCAACCACTTTGGAAAGCAGGGGTTTCAGGAAATTGGGAACAACTCTACCCATGGACTCAGCAATGCCATTTCTGCAGTGGGGAATATACCCACGAGATGCCCTATCATATGACAGACATTGTTCAACTATGTTCAGGGAACATTATTGTAATAGCCAGATCCAAAACAACCTAGATGCCCTTCACTTGAAGAATGGATGAAGAAAAGAAGGAACATATGAAGGGCTACTGTAGGGTACTACTCAGCGGTAAAAACAATGACTTTGCGAATTTTGCATGCAACGATTGGGGAAATAGGAAAACACTATCCTGAGTGAGGTAAACCAGACCCAAAAGGATAAGAAAATGGAATAAATTGATCACAATTGGTTTCTAGAGATAAATAAAGGCCAGTGAGTCTATAATTTGATATCCTAAAGAAAACTAAATAAGAAGGTGAACCTAAAAGAAAATAGAGAAAGTTATCTAATTAAAGTAGACCAGATTGTCGGGCAAAATTTTGGGATCTTGGGGGTGGAGGGGGGAGGGGAGGAAGGGGAGAGAAATGTGAGAAGGGGAGGGATGGGGGGAACCTGGGGAAACGGGATGTTTGGGATAAAGGAAGGCGATAGGGGGGAGCAGAGAAGAAGCACATTCAATTAAGGGAGCCATCTTAGAATAGGAAAGTAAATAAAATAAAAAATAGATAATAGAGAGAGCTTAAAGGTCAACATGTACTCTCAAACAGGTAAAATATAAATCAACAGGTAAAGTATACATAATAATCAACAAACACAGTATATTAATTATAATGTTAATATAAGATATTAAATATAAACTTTATTCTACAACATTTTTATAAGAAAAATGCTGTTTATGGCAAAATCTTCTTAAGTTTTTGCCAATTAAGATATTAAACTTCTTAATTAAACTTATAGCTTGTTGGTACAAAAGCGCAGGATAAAAAAAAATGGCTGATCCCCAGATGATTATTGCTAATTCATTACCAACTGTATTTGGTTAAAATATGAGACAAAAATCCCTTAAAGGAATTATGTTAATTTACAAATGGCTCTTCCACTGGAGGAACTGCATATATGGCTAATAATAATAAAAAAATATTATGGAGCATAATAAGGCCTCTTGTAAGCAGCAAGAAAAATTTGCAAGTAGATCAGATGCAAACGGATTCGACATGATAACACCAAGCTGACCTTTGCTAGGCAAGGTGGAAAAAGCCTTTGCAATGCATTATGAAAACCGACCTATATATATTTGGGGCTCGAGGATATGTTTATGCTTTTTTCACAGAAAGAAAATAAAAGCTGGGCCTGATGCCGAGGCTGCGCTGCGGACACAGAGGAGTTCTGAGGCGATTGCAGAGAGGTCCTTGGGTCTGGCTTTTCCTGGGCCCCCAAGGAGAGGATTCCCTGATAACAGAACCTTGCTCCACTATACAGGGTGTTTACCCTGCCTCCTGAGTCCAGGGAGACCTGGCTGAGATAATGCTAGATGTAAGCTCAGATAAATGAATCCTAGCTCACCTCACCCAGGGAATCCGACCGGCCCTAGCAGCAGCTTCTGCAGCTTGAACCATACAGCTTGGAGTGAGATGAGACTGGACATCAGACTGTTTTAATCTCTGGGACACAGAACTCATTTTAATTAAAATACTAACTCTCCTCACTTAAGAAGGAAAGATTGGGGGTGACGTTGCTCAGAGTGGAAATGGTGGTATTAAAACGTAAGTATTGTATTACTGAAATTGATCTAATGATATTTGTAACTGCATGAGTTGGGAGGTGTTATTTGAACATACAAAGGTGGCTAATGCATATGTTAAGAAATTTAGATTTTGATCTTTTCACCTCCCTCCAATTGATGGCGTGCTAACAATAACTTCTTTTTGTGTGGAGTAGGCAGTTAGAAGGAGGACATACATAACATGACTAAAGGTGAATACTTTGGGTTTGGAAGGTGCCTTCTTTCTTGTCTGGAGATGGAGTTATTGGTGCTAAAATTATATCATATCTTTTGTTTAAGGAGCACCTCATAGATTTTTATTAATGATAATAATGAGGGAGCAGTTCACCACCCCTGTCATACAGAGGCCGTGACAGGCCGGCTCAACATGGCATGGTTTTTTTTAGGTACCAGGCGCTCCACATAGCCTAAGACAGGGTGATGCTTTCTATTTAACTTACTAGATACCCTATTTTGGAGAAGTCTAAGAAACTACATCATAAGGCAATCTCTCTGTTCCAGAGAGGTAAATTGCTTCACCAGTGAGAGAGGTTTTCCTTGTCCCAGTCCCTTCTTCCTTTAGATCTGATAAAGGTTGTAATTCTGTTTGGTGGCCTCCACTTATAACTACTTGCCCTTATATAAGAAAGATGAACATGTTGGGAGCCGTTTCCCCCTAAAGATTGTTACAGAAACCATCACCTTGGGAGCCTGTGTGGAACCGTTTCAAACCCATAATTATGTTAAGAATAGTCTATTGGCAAAACCTGCTCCCACACCCAATTAGCTATTCGCTAGACCAAAACCCAACCTAATCTGATAACGGAACTGCCTTAAATTCCAGCTATCCAGGGTCCAGGGTGTGGCAACTCCCCACTTCTTGGCCTACCTGACCGGATGTAGGTTACGTGACTGGGACCACGCTGAGTATTCATGCTCCTGTGCCCCTGCGCCCCAAGCCCTCATTCAGGGGGTATATAAGTTGTTACCTCTGTCCCTAATAAACGGAGGCTTTGACAAAAAAAAA
>CAWTZC010000314.1:0-26523 GCA_963919715.1 Microtus obscurus
CCAATTAGGAACATAGAACTCTCAGTTTTCTCTCCAACACCATGTCTCCTGAGTACCACAATTAATTCTATGACAATAATGAACTAAGCCTCTGAACTGTAAGACACTGCCAGTTAAATACTTTCTTTTATAAGAGTTCTGTGGTCATGTTTTTTCCTCATACCAATGGAAACCTTAAGACACATGTAATACTAGGAATGCCAGTGCCTTGTGCATGCTAGGCAAGTCCTCTATCCGTAAGCCCAACCAAACAACGAAAAATGTTTGAATCACAGATCATCTCTCATCATAGGCTAATCTTCTTGGCTCCTTAGTCTCCAGGACTGAAACACAAATTTCTAGTTTATTTTGTTTTTTTTTTGTTTGTTTTTAATCTTATCCAGCTTACAAAATTATAATAACCTACATTATGACTATAGGAGTGAAATTTATGAAATTATAATAGCTTACATGGATGACTATGGAAGTGAGGTTCAATGCGACACTACATAGCAAGGTGTTCTGAGGCTTGGGAATGCTGGCTGGTTATTAAATACAATGGTGAGTCAGAGTATAAAGCAGATGAAAAATGAATTAATCTGTTTCAACAAATGCAAAGAACAAAAAAATCATCTCAGAAACATTCATTAACAGTACTGTAAAGGAACTTGCCTCTGTTTTTTCTACACACACACTAAGTTTCCTTATGATATTAATACAAGAAACTCCCATCATGAATATAAATACAGACTCGCCTGGCACATATTGATGTAGGAGAGTCTTCTATCTATCTGTTGCTTTCATTGGTTAATTAATAAAGAAAACTGCTTGGCCTCATAGGTCAGAACATAGGTAGGTGGGGCAGACAGAACAGAGTGCTGAGAGGAAGAAATCAGAGTCAGACAGACACCATACTTCTCCTACCCAAGACGGACAGTGTTTAGACTCATGCTGCTAAGCCACAGTCAAGTGGTGATACATATTAATAGAAATGACTTAATCAAGATGTGAGAGTTAGCTAGTAAGAGGCTAGAGCTAATGGGCCCGACAGTGTTTAAATGAATACAATTTGTGTGTTGTTATTTCGGGTGTAAAGCTAGCCGTGCAGGAGCCAGGCAACAAAAAGCAGGCCTGCTCGCCTCATCACTACAACATATTAGGTATCTGGAAGCAAGAATGTCTTGGTTCTGCTTCCACCACTGATGCATTAGCCCCCTTGAAAGGTTATATACATAGTATCTAGAATGTTCTTCCTTTCTTTGAATTATAAATTAGATCACTTCACATGTCTTTTAATACTTCGCTTTACCGTAGCACTCAAAAGCTAAGCAGCACTCTCAAAGCCAATGGAACCTCTCCTTCAAACCCAGAGAGCCACTGTTGCTCAGTTACTTGTATTTACCACACTTTAAAACTTCATATTTTCATGAGTTTGCACATGATTTTTTTCATGAAAATTACAGGTTTCAATTATCTGTAGATGGGGTATATTTTAGGATCTTTTGACCCTCTCTGACCTAATGGCTTCTGAAAGACTTCAACACTTCACGTTGGTACGTAAGCATCAATCAATTAATCTGGAGGACAAAAAGTCAAAGCATTTTAGTCTACAATCAAGAATGTTGGTTATAATGATGTATAAGGAGAAAGGGCTGGAGGACCTGCCCCTGACTTGTGATTGCTCTTCCTCAGAATCTGTTTAAGCAAGATTATTAAAAGTACTCTCTTTTGGGTATATTCCCAAGAGTGGTATTGCTGGATCCTGGGGTAGGTTGATCCCGAATTTCCTGAGAAACCGCCACACTGGTTTCAAAAGTAGTTGCACAAATTTGCATTCCCACCAACAATGGATAAAATGGATAAGTGTTCCCCTTACTTCACATCCTCTCCAGCAAAGGCTATCATTGTTTTTTTGTTGTTGTTGTTGCTGTTGTTTTTTTTTTATTATTTTAGCCATTCTGACAGGTGTAAGATGATACCTCAAAGTTGTTTTGATTTGCGTTTCACTAATTGCTAAGGAGGTTTAGCATGACCTTAAGTGTCTTTTGGCCATTTGAACTTCTTCTGTTGAGAATTCTCTCTTCAGTTCAGTGCCCCATTTTTTAATTGGGTTAATTAGCATTTTAAAGTCTAGTTTCTTGAGTTCTTTATATATTTTGGAGATCAGACCTTTGTCTGTTGCGGGGTTGGTGAAGATATTTTCCCAATCAGTAGGTTGCCCTTTTGTCTTAATGACAGTGTCCTTTGCTTTACAGAAGCTTCTCAGTTTCAGGAGAATCCATTTATTCAATGTTGCCCTTATTGTCTGTGCTATTGGGGTTATACGTAGGAAGTGGTCTCCTGTGCCCATGTGTTGTAGACTACTTGTTCAGATTAATATTGAGGTCTTTAATCCATTTGGACTTGAGTTTTGTGCATGGTGATAGATGTGGATCTATTTTTATTCTTCTACAGGTTGACATCCAGTTATGCCAGCACCATTTGTTGAAGATGTTTTCTTTCTTCCATTGTATACTTTTAGCTCCTCCTGAGTGAGGTAACCCAGACCCAAAAAGATGAATATGGTTTGTACTCACTCATAAGTGGATTTTAGCCATAAATAAAGACAATGAGCCTATAATTCGTGATCCTAGAGAAGATAAACAAGAAGGTGAACCCAAAGAAAAACATAGTTATCCTCCTGGATATTGGAAGTAGACAAGATTGCCAGGCAAAAATTGGGAGCTTGGGGGTGGGGGTAAGGGGAAAGGGGGAAAGAGAATGGAGAAGGTGAGGATGGGGGGAGCTTGGGCAATGGAATGGTTGGGATGGAGGAAGGGTGGATATGGGAGCAGGGAAGTAGATATCTTAATTAATGGAGCCATTTTAGGGTTGGCAAGAGATTTGACTCTAGAGGAGTTCCCAGGTGTCCAAGGAGATGTCCCCAGCTTGTTTCTTGGGCAGCTGAGGATAGGAAGCCTGAACTGCCCCTATCCTATATCCAAACTGATGAATATCTTACATATCACCATAGAACCTTCATCTGGTGATGAATGGAGATAGAGATAGAGACCCACATTGGAGCACTGGACTGAGCTCCCAAGGTCCAAAAGAGGATCAGGAGGGAGAACATGAGCAAGGAAGTCAGGACAGTGAGGGATCCACCGAGATGGTGGGGCTGATCTAATGGGAGCACTGAGCTGGACTGGGACTGATGGAGCATGTGATCAAACCAGACTCTGAATGTGGCTGACAATGAGGGCTGACTGAGAAGCCAAGGACAATGGCACTGGGTTTTTATTCTACTGCATGCTGCATGTACTGGCTTTGTGGGAGCCTAGTCTGTTTGGATGCTTACCTTCCAAGACCTAGATGGAGGGTGGAGGACCTTGGACTTCCACAGGGCAGGGAACTATGACTGCTCTTTGGACTGGAGAGGAAGTGGGAGGGGGGAGTAGGATGGAAATGGGAGGAGGGAATAGGTGGAAATTTTCAATAAAAATAAATAAATAAATAAAAGTACTCTCTTATATTTTTGGATGTGATCCTGGCCTTTCATGGTTGAACCATCTCAGGATGTAACATATAAGAGAAGAATAATACATAGAAAGGGAGAGAGAGAGAAAGAGAGAGAGAGAGAGAGAGAGAGAGAGAGAGAGAGAGAGAGAGAGAGGAGGGGAAAGAGAAAGAAAGAAAGAAAGAAAGAAAGAAAGAAAGAAAGAAAGAAAGAAAGAAAGAAAGAAAGAAAGAAAGAGCAACCTCATTTCTCATTTCCCTGGCCTCTGAAAAAAAAAATGGCTTATGAAGAGCAGAGGTTTGTTCTAGTAACAGTTTCTGCAGAAATGCGAGTTTAATGAGATTTTCTACCTCTTTCTCTTGTATGCTCTATTGCTCTTCTCCCATACAGCATAAAGACTGGTACTAGATGCCAGTGCCTAGCTTCTTAGATTTCCTGCCATTCCAATCCATGAGCCAAATAACCTCAATTGTTTATTTTGACCATTTCAATAGCACAAAACTGATTAAGTCATGTCCAGAAGAAATGTTTCTTGTTCTGAGTATGTCTAATAGGCAATTCAAGGGCTTCTTATAACCAAGGATAGCTATGAATGTGGTCTAACAGAAAACTACAACCTTACTTAAAATAATTTGAGTGGGTAATTTTTTATCATTTTTCCTTTTGTAACTTAATTTACGTGTCTGAAGCATGGGCTCAGAAGATGACATTGTTATTTCATATGTTTGAGACTTTGGATGGACCCATGACTTTTTCATGGTTTCCTCACAAGTCCACATAGCACTTGGCATAGTGACTTTGAACATAGTGTTATAGAGCTAAGCTTTGTACAAGACAGGCAAACATTGACTAAGGTATGGTTAAGAAACATAGTAAGAGCAAATGTGTCTACTTATGAGACTACTAGTAAACTAAGTAGCATCATTGGCTTTTTTTTCTGAATTCAAGACCATTAGGAGTTTTTCTTTATTTTTGTCATTGGACTTTTGTATGCTTCAGTTGATTCTGGTTCTCTGGGAACCCCAAAGAGTACTTTCCTAACAATTCTTTGTAAATTTGCCTGCCTTCATTGTTTTAAGGTTCCTGCATCAAAATTCTGATTTTCCCTCAGTAGGAAGATGTAGTCTACAGCTTAATCTTTTAATCAGTCCCCTTGGGGGATATTACAGAAAAGACAAGAGTATGCATTCCACTTCCATCTGAATTAATGACACAAATAGAAATTTGTCAATTTCACTGAATTGGCATGGAAGAAATAAGCAGTTTAAGACAAACCTTTCAATAGTTTGTATATTTTTGGGTGTTTTGTTGGCATTCTGAGGTTGATGCCTGTGCTTTAAGCATGCTAGGCATGCATCTATCACTGAGTCATAGCTACAGCCAAGCTTTTCTATTTATAATTTGATAATAGTAAATAACAACTCCTTTTTATTTACATCACGCTCTGATGTTGGCATAATGCATTTTTATATTTATTCTACAAAAAGCCTATCATGTCTCTATAAATTCAGATCATGTCTACATAATATATTTTCTAGACTTTATTGTCATGCCAAATAGATTTTATCATAAGCTTCTCTGGGTGGAAATAATAGTGCAACTTTTTAAAGAGGTATACTTTTGTGCATGTATATTTCTCTAGAATGAAAGGCATTTGGGTAATGTTTTATACTATATGCTCATCATCGCTAGCAGAAATAAATGCACACTGGAATTGCTTTGGGGATAGATTTAAAAGTAAATACCATCCTCTGTTTTCACAGTGTGAAAGCTTTGTGATCCTTGACAACAGCTAAGTAGATAACATTTTACCACATAATCCTTGATTTCTCTTTATAACAAATTGCCCTACTTTTTTTCAGGATACAATATAAACAAGAGAAAAACAAATTAGAGAACCCAGATAAATAGCATATACTTTGTTTGTCAAAGTCAACGAATGACAGGGAGGTAGTTCATCTCTACATACAGTGTGACTTTTAAAGCTTGTCTGTAATTACAAGTCTTGCTACCATAAACTTTTTTTTATTGAGTATAAACAGAAATTCTTTAAATCCACCAGCCACCTTAAATCACAAACTGATTAATACACAATTTAATCACTCTAAAATTCCCATACAATTTAAAATTTGAACCATTACTATGCAAACTACACCTAAAATTCTTAAAAGATGAAATGGTTTCTTTGAATATGACTAAACGTAGGATGCCACAATGAATATTTAATCAGTCACCATTATCAAAATTCAGTTGATTTAATTGAACCTGTAGAAGAGATTTCCATTTTCTAATCAAGTCTCATCTTTAGATGCTTATTATTCCAAGAAAAGTCATATATATTTTCAAGCATGCCTAATTAAAATAATTCATATAATATTGAGTACCATTATTGCTGCTGAATATTATAAAATGATTTTCATCTTTCTATCATGTTTCAAACAGAGTGAACATTTTTGTTTTAGAGGTAAGCAAATATAAATTTCAAAACATTAATGCCTTTATCCATATTATGGTGAATATTGACTTTGATATATTAGACATAAACTTTAAAATTCAAAATCAGGGTAGAATTTGTAAAGGAATTCCAAAAAACATTGAAAATAATTCTGTTTTGGATTTATTATTGAACATAAAAAAGTAACCTGAATAAAATTTTACCTGCCGGGCGGTGGTGAGCGCACGCCCTTAATCCCAGCACTTTCGGGAGGCAGAGGCAGGCGGATCTCGTGAGTTCGAGACCAGCTTGGTCTACAAGAGCTAGTTCCAGGACAGGCTCCAAAACCACAGAGAAACCCTGCCTTCTTGAAAAACCAAATAAATAAATTAATTAATTAATTTAAAAAAAGAATTTACCTAATCAAGTACATATATGTAGAGCCTTTTTAGCAAGAACAACTATAAAAAGAAGTTTTAAAAATGTATCTGAGATACAATATATATATGTGTATAATTGAAAAAACCGAATTTGAACACTCATACATACATGTACACATACAAACTCTTAAATATATGTGTATATGCTGAAAAATTCCTGAAATTAAACACAGACACATACACATGTATCATGTGCATACCTATGTAAGTATCCTTCTTCTTACTAATCTTCTAGTACCTATACATATCTGACCACATATGCATATTTGGCGTTGATATTTTATATCATATGGATATGTAATAGATTAAAATCCAGTCATATAAGCTAAAACATACTTAAAATAAAATAATACTTGCCACATACTTGTGCTAATATCTCCTCATCTAAGGTAAAACAGGTTTCATTCTGGTATAAATCCATAATTACCATCTTCAATCTGACTATTTTAACGTGTTGTGCTTTTGAACACCTTACTTCTTTGCATCTACTTTTAACTGTTTTATAATAAAATCAACCACAAGGAACAATTGTTGTGCTATTGAGTTTAAAAGAATATCTATTATTCCTTCTTATTCTCCTTCTCCCTTCTCCTCTGGATATAAATATGACATGCCTTGAAAACAGGTCTCGTCTCTTTCAGTCTAGATCCATTTTCCAGATCCGTGTAGTGAGATCTCTCAGTTATCTGTCTTACACTTAATTTGAACATGCCTTCCTTACTTTCTGTGACTTATCACCACTAGGCCACATTTAGGCCTCTTCCTATTTCAAAAATAAATGATGGATAATAAAACAATATATTTATGTAAAATAGTGAGCAGAATTAATTCTTCCTCTAATTCATACCCTAAGTAGGCTGCAACATCTAGAAAATATACTCATAGGCATAGTTCACATCATATCCCAGACTTGCCTCAAAAAGAGTACAATATCAGTATGCTGTTACCAGTTTTGTCAAGAATAGGATTGCCTGTGTTTTTCTAAAACCAACAATCCCTTGGGAGCCCCTTGGTAAACATATCCCCATTAGTAAGATGTGTTAAACTACTATAACTGCTACTTATTAACTGTTTTTACAGGTTCATTTGTAAATAATTTAGTTTGAGGTGGTAACACTTCTCTGAATAAATTCTAAATAATTCTTTTTAGTACTGTCATTTCAAGTAATATATAAAAATAAAAAAAAAATATCTCCATTGCTCCAAACCAAATTCCATGTTTTCATGTTCAAATGATTATATAACTACCTGAAAGAAATGTCCACTGGGCACTGAAACTTGATACATTCAGAAAACTACATCAAGAATTAAATATCTGATTTCAGTCTGTGCACATTTAAGACACATTGTGATACAGGTCATCCTTCTATATGTTTTGCTTTATTATTTGATGAGTAATGCTGCTTTGGTCAATGGCTTAGCAGAGTAAAGCCAGGCAGGAAATAGCAGAGAGTAGGCAGAGTCAGGGAGAAGACATCTACTGAGAAAAGAGACAGACGAAAGGACAGAACCTTAACAGTGACCCCAGCCTTGTAGCAATACAGAAGTAATAGAATGAGTTAATTGAAGATATAAGAGCTAGCTAGAAATACTCCTGAATTGTTGGTCAAATAGTACAAGACTTAATATAGTTTCTGTGTGATTGTTTCATGTCTGGGTGGCTGGGAAATGAAATTGAACCATCTCTGCCTGCAATACAATCTGTTGCTAATTATCCCTGTTCACCTAACTGTCATACTTACAGTTACCTCATCCCAAGTTCTAGACATCAGAGGATTTTTTTTATTCCCATTTTTGCATTGTAAGAGGCATATATAGTGAAGCAGTATATCTTAGTTATACATTCCTATATTAGTATTGGCACACACTATGCCATATGTTTACTTCTAGAAACCAATTAAATTGAAAGTAGGATAATTACCTAAAAAAATATTTTGACTATAATATATATTAAAATGTTGGGACTATAATATTGTGTTACTATGATCCAAAAGGAACACTCTGTGTATGTGGTATTTTCTGTCTTCAAAGTAGTCCTATGCATGGCTAAAGAATATCAATTGACCCCTGTGAGACTGGAGCTCCTATAGAGGAATGGCTATCTCATGGGTTTTTTCTTGGATAAAAGATATTGAAGAACTCAAATTTCTCAGTGTCAATGTTACACTTGATTATACTATAAAAACCTTTAGGCAAAGAGTTTTAAAGTTGAAAAAATATGGACTCCTCTACCATGGGGGAGGCTAGAGAGAGTCTCAAGCCATCTGTTGATATCAGAAGTTTCTGTACATGCTCCACAGCTCCAGTCTTACACTGCTTCTCCCATCTTACTGTTTTATTCAGTCATCACATGGATTTGGAGAGGTTGAAAGAGTAACAGACATGTTTTAGGATACTCAAAGCTAACTACATATTTTGGCCCTGACTCCCAATGGCTAGTGGAAGAAGGGTTTTAAGCATACTGATTTAAGTACTTTTAGTCAGGTCTAAGCTTGAACATGTACCAAGTTTACTGTCAACTGTGGTATCATTCATGAAAACCACCACCTGCTAGCTTTGCTGGAACACAGTCATGTATCTATTTCTCTGATATATTGTCTATTAACTTTTTTTTTGTTACTAATGATGTTGGATTATTAGGTTAGAAATATTTGTTCTACAAAGGCAAAATAGTAAAACCCTGGGCCTGGTCTAGATCAATGTCTCATAGTCTTTGAATAAATTAGAGTGTTTAGTATTATTTCAATGATCAAAAACTATAAAAAATTTATTTCCCCTCACATTATAAAATGTTATCTCAACACTACTGTTCAATATAATTATAACAAGTGAGATTTTTTCTGCTTGGTGTTATATGCTTAATCACTACATAATGCTGTAAATAGTCACTACATGGTCTTATACAGCATGGTCACTACATGGCAGTATTATATCTGGTCACTACAGAGTGTTATCGTGGTCACTACAGAGTGTTATACGTGGTCACTACATAGTGTTACACAGTCACTACACAGTGTTTTACATAGTCACTACAGTGTGTTATATGTAGTTACTACATAGTGTTATACATAGTCACTACATAACCTTATACGTAGTCACTATAGTGTCTTATATGGTCACAACATAGTATTATACAGTCACTACAGAGTTGTTAAATAAAAGTCAAGTAAAAAAATGCTGCTTATTTCGGCAACAAGAACAATCTGTAATGTAACTGACAATTTGAACATGTAGATTTTGAATATAAGGCTTGCAGACAAGTCTTGATTTTCTCTCACTCACAAATTATCTTCCAATATCCCATGCTTATTAGATGTGAATAAACTATTGATGACTTGATTTCTCCAGATTTACCAGATATGAGAATAATTTCAGCAAAATACTGAATCATTTTTCTCTTCTTGGTGAGCAATCCTTCAAATACTGCTGTTTTCCAACCTAGGAATTGCAATTAAATATATAAATATTTTCTTTAATGTCCTCTTTTCTCTGAAGAGACACCATGACCATGGGATATCGTATACAAAAACAATTTAATTGGGGTTTTGCTTACATTTAGAGGTTTATTCCATTATCATCACGGTAGGAAGCATGGTGGCACATAGACATGGTACTGACAAGGTACTGAGTGTTCAACATCCAGTTTGTTAAACATCAGAGTCACTAAACCTAGTTTTTACATTTTGAAGCCTCAAAGCCACCTTCAGTGATTTATGTCTTCCAACAAGGTCACACCTTAATGCCACTCCCTGGTGAACAAGCATTCAAATCTATGAACCAAGTAGGGGCCACATTTATTCAAACCACCACACCTGTATTAAAATATAAATGTATTCTAGGAACTTCCTTTAGTCAACAATGAAAATTTAAAATGCATAGCTTCTTGGGAATTGGGACCTAAGTTGACAATAGAAAACACTAATATTTCGGTAAATATTGCACCTTGATATGATTGTAACTCAAAATAATTTAAGCAAGCAAGTAAAAACTTTAGGGTCAAGTAGCCTATATTTATCTTTTAGAATAATGCATATATTCCTACTCATTCTCTGGATCCTGCATGTTGTACAAAATGTGATTTATTATCTAGGCTTTTTCTCATTCTTTTAAATTTAGAGTTCAAAAGCTTTTGACAATGTATTTGTATATGTGAGGGTAGACATATGTATATGTATGCATGTATATGAATATTTATATTTAGGCCTTGAAAGTACCTGGTCAATGTACTTTCTGTAGTATTTGACACAATTCTGCCCTTTGCTGTTATTTCAGTTCAGGGTTTGGTCTGTTTACAGCTCCCTACTGTATTCCTTCATGAGAAGCTAAGTTGGATGGGGTGATGTGGATCTGGTTTAGGTACACAGTTTAGATTACAGGCTGAACTTCCCACTAGTCACCTGACTTAGGACAAGTTTAAGCAAAGTTTTATTTTTATCCTAATTTCTGATATAGTTTAAAAAATGAATGAATATATAACTCATAATAGCTGTAAGCATGCTAATAATAAAAATGTAAACATCTGTCCAACAGAAAAGATGCAGCATTCCTCCTCAGAAATGATGAAGAATTTTCTTTAACTTTCTGAGATGGGGCTGTTCTTGTTTTCCTGTCTCGTGTTAGTAGAGACAGAAAACTTCCACATGTTTTGATCATACAGAAACTAGCCTTTTTCCACAGGACTTAAACTGAAGGACAGATTGTAGGATGCATTCAGATTTTATATCTGTGTTATCTTACAAATATGTGTCTAAGTAAACAGAGGAAATATAGCAAGTTTGGGAATACTTGAAATTATTAAAAATATCCAATTTTAATTATAGCCTAAAATGGCCATAGTATACTCTCTTCAAGGATCTAGGCTAGTGTAGATGGGAAAAAAACAAAAAAACAAAAAAGTTAAATTCAACTAAACCTTGCACCCCACACTGAGACAGTGGGGATGTTCTGTCGGGAACTCACCAAGGCCAGCTGGCTCTGGGTCTGAAAAAGCCTGGGTTAAAACCGGCCTCGCTGAACATAGTAGGACAGTGAGGACTACGAGAACTCAAAGAACAATGGCAATGGGTTTTTGATCCTACTGCACGTACTGGCTGTGTGGGAGCCTGGGCAGTTTGGATGCTCACCTGTACTAGACCTGGATGGATGGGTGGTCCTTGGACTTCCCACAGGGCAGGGAACCCTAGATTGCTCTTTTGGGCAGACGAGGAAGGGGGGGATTTGATTCGGGATGGGGAGGGAAGGGGGAGGCTGCGGTGGGGTAGAGACAGAAATCTTTAATAAATAAAAAATAAGAAAAAAGAACTAATAGTTTGTAATTATCTTTTAACGAGCTAATTAAGCCTACTGCCATCTTTAAGGAGAACGGTTTCTCTATAACCGAAGTTTTCTTGTAAATACAATGTTGTAAGATAGGCTCTCCCTTACCTTTCCCTCTCAGAGTGAAGAGTAGAACTTCCAAGGAGCCCCCGTCTTCTTGCAAAATACTTCTTGTGATAAACAGATCAAACTTATATTCTCTACGGATAAAAATCAGCTAACTAACACAGTGGTCACTGCATGAATGGGGTATGATGAACTCTGTATGTTTTAAAGATTCTCACTTAACAATAATAAAAAAAAAACTTATACCTGTCTACAATGCTGAGAAAAGATGGGCAACTATATGTAGGTTGATTTACTTAAGTCACAGTTTAAATTTTGTGTTTAGCAAGTAAGAAAAAGGCACAGTCCCTTAAAAATGAACCATAATCCCCATCTATAAGGGACTATTCAAGTCACAGTTTAAATTTTAGTTTAGCAAGTAAGAAAAGGCACGCGTCCCTTAAAATGAACCATAATCCCCATCTATAAGGGACTATTCAATTCCTCCTCAGGCTATAGAAAAATGACACCTGTCAGATCTACTACAAATCAGGGACATCCTTCAGATGTGTGACGGACCTCCGAAGATGACCTAGAATCACAGTGCTAGTTCTTAAGGCTTAATGAGTCACCTCCAAAATAGATTTCCCTCTACCCAAAAAACACTTACATGATCAGGTGCTTGAAAAGTTAAAAGAGGGCTTTCTATGGCTATTTGCAAAAAGAAATGACAAAAATGCTGATCCACACTGACAGTGCTTTCTTAAAACTCTTTGAGCTCTCCTAATGGAAGAAAGCTTTCGTGATGTTTTCAAAGACTATTTGGTGATGGAATTGAGTGTAACTCGAATAATTTATTCGTAGCAGGTAAGATAAATTAATTACATAACAGAAGGTATTTAATAGTACCCAAGTGAATTTCCTGCCTCAATTCAGTGATGAGATAGATCAACCATCTGATCTAATCACTTTCCATTCAGCTTTCTTTCTTAGGTGAATTTCTTCTCAGAGCTAAAAACATGTTATGAGGCTTTACTTACTCCGACTCAATCTATTCTCTCCCAGAGGAATGATTCTGATATTAGGCTCACTAACACATATATAGCGGTATATTGCGAGGGGGATTGTAATCACCTTGAAATAGAGAGAAAGTGCTGCTGCTTTTCATTCTCGCCACCAAGAATATCTGGATTCTTAACGGGTTTGATTCTAAAATTAGGAACATTTTTATGCATGCATAAGAACCTCCCCAGAGGCTGGAAACAAGTTCTATTATATGTCTTACAATGGGCTATGACTGCAATGCAAAGGTCACATTCATTGGGTATTTTTATTATACCGCAATCTTTTTATTTTTATTCAAGTATGCTTTGCTGTGCTCTAACTTTGTGGGAAGCAAAGTTCTGTTTTAGTTTCTTTATGTTCTACCACAAAACTTACAGTGACTCCTACCATAGCCAGCTCAAAGATGCTTTGATTAAGGGACTTGGCAACATGAGTAAAAGCAAAACTTTTAAAAGAATGTACTTTGAAAGAGACCCTAAGGTGAACTCTGCACACTCCTGGGTCAAATTCCTTTTAAGGATACATGGGCAGATTCTCATGTTTGAATCACACTGTCCTCTGAGAGCTCTGTACGATCTGCACAGAGGGAACAGCAAAACTTTCACTCCAGACTAAAATGACCGTTAGCACAGATTGCAAGATTAGCCTTGTATTTCTTTTCGTTAGTGTTGTTTCATAAGATCATTTGTTATCTGGCTAAATGTTAGAACCAGCATGTTTGACTTGTTCATAATTTATTTTCTCAGGGAAAAAGAACTGCAAAGGAAACCGTGAATAAACATTGGAGTTTTAGAGATTCTGAAATATTTAGCATGAATCCATTAGTTCTCAAGTGGCAGACTAAGTCCATTATTCAGGATGCTAAAATTTGGATAAATTAGTGTTGTCCTCGTCTAGCTTCTAAAAGTGGAAACAGAATAAAAGTGGAACTTTCAGTTTACTACTGAAAATCAGAGGAAAATGAGTAGCTACTGTTACCTGAATTAGAAAAGGTAACTGATACAAATGCCATTAATCATACATTTGGAAAAATGTAAGACAAATAGAAATGTTTCAAGAAAAAAGTTGTACGAAGAATTACTTTATCTTTTTAGCAGCAAGTACAGCCATGATGGCCATACTACAACTGCCTGTAGAATGAATTGTAGCGCTAGCAATGGGTTTTAATTTTCTTTGACTCAATTAACATGGTAGGAATCATAGCCAATTAGCCATTTGGTGCCATTTTTATCCTGTGTCCATGAGTGCATTCTTTTAAGGGGAAGCTGTGACATTTTTTGAGTAAATGTGTATGAAGTCAGCTTCTGGTTTGCATGTTGCACATATGGGCAGGCAAGGGGTGTGCATCTGTAGTGAGAGACAGAATATACAAATAAAGGGGGAATTACACAAACCTATTTTAAAGTAGAACTCTTGGGGGCGGAGATATGACTCAGCAGTTTCAGACATGTATGTTGCTCTTGCAGAGGACTCAGTTGGGTTCCCAAGCCCAAGTCAGGAGGCTCACAACTGCTTGTATGCCTATCTCCAAGCGCATCCAACACCTCTTGGGCTTCCATCCACATACCCCCCACAGATATGTACAGATAATTAAAACTTTAAAAAATAAAACATAGAACTCTGATTTATGAAAATAACAACAATAGCAAACCCTAAATGTTTATGCAGCTATCAAGAAAAAGTGGACAGACTCAAACACTAGCTGATCTTGTTGAATCTCCATGCCCTTGTTCCAGTCTGAAGAAATAAATTCTCTGATCTACTTAAGATACTCTACTTCTACTTAGCTTGCCCTTGATTTTTTGAAATCTTTAGGGCCCAATAAGTATATATAATTTTTCTTTTTCCTAAAAAACCTATTAAAATATTTTATCTGTCTTTGAATCTCTACCACAGTAAACTATGGTGACCAGTTCCCCAGTTCAAGCTCTGGATAAGCAGCCTTTATTTCTTTTTTTAAAAAAACGATTTATTTAACTTTATTTTATGTGCATTGGTGTGAAGGTGTCAGATCTTATGGAACTGCATTTTCAGACAGTTGTGAGCTGCCATGTGGGTGCTGGGAATTGAACCTTGGGTCCTCTCTGGAAAAGCAATCCTGTAGCTCTTTACTACTGAGCCATATCTCCAGTCCAGCAGCCTTTATTTCTTATCAGATTGGTCTTTATTTTACTATGTTCTTTATCAATATTGCATCAAATTATACTATGATAAGACTTTTACTGTGCCTTTCTTTTGTGTATTTAACTAATGGTTAGACTGACAGATGTGTATCAGGACCTAAACACCTATAAACCCATTTTTCCCATACATGCTTTTCCAAGATATATACATTGATGTATTGTGGTTTGGATTTAATGTCTACTTTTAAGGTAGGAGTAACAATGAGGAAGATCTACACCACTGATGGTAGCACCTTCCAGGTAGTGAGCCCAGATAAAAGCGATCTAGAGGGAAGATGATCTGGCCATTTCCTCACATAAAAATCCCTCTTGCCACTGAGTTGATTTGCCCTGCTACTATTAAGCATGCTGATTCATTCTTTGAGGGCAGAATCAGCATTTCCTAAGCTTTCTTCCTCGAATAAGCACCCGATGGAGTGTGGCTTCTATTACTTGATTAGGACTACTACAACAGCCAGCCTTGGGGACTAAACCATCATCACTTTCCAGTGAGATAACTATTCTGGAACTACTCTTTGCTTGTTGAAGCCCTCAGACTTGAAGGCATACACATTTGTATACACACATACAGGAGACACACACACACATATGTACAACAAATACACATTTTTATCAATTAAGTGCCAATGAGAATTATTTGTATTATAATAAATTATATTGTATTATATGAATTTAATAATATTAAGCTGAAATTAAATTAAATATGTAATTCTAAATAGGAGGTTCAAGAAGACACGCTTGAAAGATTGGGGTCTATTTTCCAACACTTCAATCCTGTCTTCATTTGGAAAGTCGGGAGAAGAAGCTATTCTTCATGGCAGCCCTAAAACCTGATGATCTTTACTTTCTCTCAACGAGACTTTATATAGCCTCCTGCAAATATTTTTGTATCAAACAAGTTCTGACTTTTCAAATGTCATGTATATGGAAAATCTCATATTTATTAAAAGGACTCAAAAAAACCTTTAAATGAGCATCTTCCAGGAGCGGTTTCAGAACAGATTGTAACCTTTGTGGCTCAGCTTTGAAATTTTCATTCTAAAGAACAGCTGACTTCTACTTCCAGTTTCTGCAGCTGTCTTTTCATCTGATTGGTGTAAGGCTCTGTGATCCTCTATCTCATCCTAGAAGATACTGGAGGGAATAATTTGCTCCTTCTCTTCATCCTCATGACAACATTGACCCTTTTCAATTGTATTCTAGTCAGATGCCTCCATTTAGTCAGGTAAAAGCTTATCACTTGGCATTTTTTTTCAAATCCATTTTTTTTAACTAACCTAAATTTGGGTAGATGCAATCCCCAACTTGTGATATTTATAGCCAAATTCCTCTACACATGCCTTTCCTACAAGAGTAGAGGGATTGCAAATTCAGAAGACGTAAATTCTTTTGGGTGCAATTACTATGACAAATTTTATGTTTAAAAACAATACCCTCAAAATAACCTAGAAATCACAAAATGTCACTGCTTTCTAGTGTTTTATGTGGACTGTGAGAAGTGCCTTAGGCACTCTGTGAACTCTTTTGGTGGCTTATCATTGAACATTACAAGTATGGGGCCACTGTTTAAAATGTCTTTAAGCTAGGTTTAAAAGGATTTGACCTTTATAAATAATTCACAAGTCCCTATTATACTGACTAAGCTGAGAATAAAATCGGATGATTCATGTTAAAGTACATGAAAATGTATTTTTAGTAGTCATTGGGGTCGGTGCACAATATATATATATATATATATATATATATATATATATATTTGTATATATGTGTTTGTTTATGTGTGTTATAATCTCTGTGTATATGTGCACATGTACACAGACACACACACACACACAGACACACACACACACACACACAAAGATGTGTATCTTATAGCCTAACTCTGTATTTACTCTTGACAGGATCATAAGTACTAGAATAAAACTTAATATCATGACCAGTGTGGAGGAGAATTAGTCTCAAGGGCAGGTAATTTCAAGTGCAGCCGATTCCTGGTTTTTGAAGAAATGAAGTAGTGTAGAGTGGCCCTAAAGAGATACAGCTACCAAGACACTGAGTATAGTCTCAGCAGGAAGCTTCGACACATTCTTTCAATGAACAGATGGTGATCATCTTTCTAGGAGAAAGGCCAACAGGCGAGCAACTTGAGTGTTTATGATATATGTTATCATACACAAGACAACGGAATGTACCAGGAAACAACTGATGTTTTTATGATAGTCACTTGTCAGCCTAATAGAATTCAGAATCACAGATGTCACAAACGTCAGTGTGTGTCCTTGAGAAACTTTCTAGATTGGGTAAACTGAGCTGTCAAGACCCATTTAAACTGTAAGAGGCACCATTCCACTGGCTGGGGTCCTTTCCAAACGTGGATGCAATTTAGACCAGATGCCTAAGTTCCTGCGCTAAAAAAATTATCCTGTTTCATGTACTGTGTTCTTTCTTTCTTTCTTTCTTTCTTTCTTTCTTTCTTTCTTTCTTTCTTTCTTTCTTTCTTCCTTCCTTCCTTCCTTCCTTCCTTCCTTTCTTTCTTTTCTTTCCTTACTTTTCTTTTCTTTCCTTTCTTTTTTTCTTTTGATACAAGGTTTCTCTGTGTTTTCTTGGCTGCTCTTGAAACTCACTTTGCAGACAAGGCTGCCCTAAACTCACAGAAATCTGCCTGCCTTCTTGCAAAATGTTGGAATTAAAGGATGTGCCACCATGCCCAGCTACACTGTGTTCTTTATTGTGAGCCAGAACAAAACTTAGCTCCTACACTTACTTTCATCTTGCATTTTGTCACAGCGAGAAGAACAGTAATGCATACTTTCCTCATTCTTGATCCCTTGCTACCTACGCTTTTATGAAAGAAGATAACAGTGGTAATCACGTAAGAACTGTGACAGGATATATGTAATGCTTCTTTGGGTGACAGTTCCTTCCCAAGTCCTATTCCCTGGCATTGGCCTCAGTCCAGACTCCACCCCCGAGAAATCCCACCAAATCTCCCCAGAATGCTCAAGATTCCACACCCCAGAGAACAAACACATGGTGTTCTGGTCTTCTTTTCCCTGGCTCTTCTCTGGGGAGCTGGAAACCCATCCAGAAACATTGGTATCTGTTAAACCTGGGCTTTTTTCTAACTTCGGTTTGATTTGGTCTGATTTGGATTATTGCATTGTCGGAGGCTTATTAGGGTGCAGAAAGTTGCTTATCTGGAGATCCCACTGAGGGCACTGTTTCTCCCACTGCTTTGGCCAACTTATTACTGTATTAGTTAAGTGTCCTGCTAAAAGTACAGAAAGGTGTGCCTCTTTCACAGACTTCCAGTTCAGGGTTAACAGGTTTCAGATAATTGCCTTCTAAAATGTTCATAGCTTCTAACTTAAAAACCATGTCCTTTTGCTATGACACCAAGATGTAAATCTTGTTCCAGCTGTCTTATCAATACCTGCAGGTTCCTGGGAAGTTCTGCTGTTGTAGTCAAAAAATCTGGTCTGGTAAAATCTAACTGTCTCCAGAGCCTATTTTGACCCCATCCATTTTTACACTTATTTTACAGGTCACTTCTGTTGTCAGGGCCAAAGACCAATTTATAGAGTGGCCCTCTAGATAATACTGCACCAGCTCCTCCTGGGACTTCACCATTGGTGAAACCTCTCCAGGCTCAAGTGGGCGCTTACCCAGCAACTGAAATCTGTTTTTAAAAGTGGAATGTCTGCTCTCGTGTCTTGTTCATTCCCTGTTTAGCCTCCTGTACAAACAGGGTTCTTCTCAGTCCCATTCTTTCTGGCAATTAATCACCCTTCCCTTGCCTAGCCCCTATTCATAGGGCTGAAAGTAGCAATCTATTTTTGTTTCTAGCAATCTGCCTTATCTTCTTTAAGGAAAAGATGCATGAGGTCTCCAGAATGACAGATAACTGGATGTCTCCAGCCACACTCCTGCTGAGTTTGAGCCCACCAACTCCCAACTCTCCCCTCCCCCACATTGTCCCATGCCCACAGGAAGTAGCCAGACTTGAACTGGCGCCCTATATACCCAAAGAGTCTGGAATGTTTTGTGTTGGGCCCATATCCTAGCTCCTGGTATCCATACACCCAAAGAGTCTGGAATGTTTGTGTTAGGCCATATCCTAGCTCCTGGTATCCATACCCAAAGAGTCTGGAATGTTTGGTTCAAGGCTTCATCCCAGTCCCTGGCATCGATATATCCAAAGAGTCTGGAATGTTTGGTTGGAAGTTCTATCTCAAGCTCCCTCGCCCGGGGAGTTGCCTCAGTCCAAACTCCACCCCTGAGAAAACCTGCCAAATGATGACTCCTCCCCAGAAATACTCAAGACCATATAAAGTCTTGAGTATTTATTTTAGTTAATCTCTTAAAAATTAATTTTAGGGCCCAACCAGTTACTGCCAAATAAAAAAAAAATATGCGGTGTTCCCACCCATACTCTTCTCTATGTTTTTTCTTATTTACAGTGCAAAAATGGTTTTTTGCGGAGCTGAGGGGAGGAATCAGTGCTGAGGTGAGAGTAAGAGTCCCCAGGACCCATTATGCTATCTGTATTAGAAATTACAAAGTAGGAATTCTGGCTTAGGCAGTCTCTTTTGGTGTTATCTTTGAGTACGTCATAACGTGACTACTTTCTTTTTCAAGTATGACCTTGTAAATATTCCACATCAAATATAATAGTTACAAATCCTATTGTATTTAAACTGCCCCCAGCAGAGCAAATGTGGTTTTCTGGTCTTTCTTCCCCTGTCTCCTTTTCTGGGTGGGCTTGGAAAGCCATTCATGAGCATTGATATCCATTAAACCTGGGCTTTTTCTAATTTGGTTTTATTTGGTCTGATTTGAATCATTGCATTGGTGGGGAGGCTTACTTGGGGCTCAGAAACTTTTCATGGCTTTTTTTGTTGTTGTTGTTGGATTTTTCATTTCTGGATAATTTCTTCCCAAATTTGAAAATAACACTCCCACATCATTGTCACATTATTAGAATGCATTCTGCATTCTCACCACTCTTCATGGACACAAAGATGCTTAACAGGAGTTTCTGTCCCTATGGCTCCTTTCCTACTCATGGCACCAGACAGAAGGCTTTCAATATGGTAGGTGCCCACTTCGGCATGTTTTGGAGTTGTTTGCTTGATAATATCTGTTTACTGAAAAGATGAGGGAAACAAGCAATTTTAGCAAGCTTGTTGGGGATGCTCTGGATATCCACCAGGTTTCCTGTAAACTGTGTTAGACTTTTCACACAACCCGTTCCTTCACAGTCAGGCATGCAAAGTGAGTATCAAAAATGTCAGGCCTGGCACCAAATAATCCCCAGTGAGATGACCAATTATTTGCTCTTCCTCTTCTTATTTTATATTTTTTAGGTTAGACAGTGTGTATGCCATTTTAATTTCAGTAGAAACAGCCAGGATAATTGCTACTAATAAGTATACTACCACCTATGGAGTCATGGGTACTAAAATTTAATTAAAGCCCAATGATTACAAATCTAAGAACATAATTGTTTATTTCTCAAAGAATAGATCCAAAAATATCTTCTGGACACTTAAACCTATTTTTAGAAGCATTAAACACATTCTAATGGAATATTTGCAAATTATTTAAACCATTTGTTCAGTAAGGTTGCCTAACTTAAGATGTAGGTTTTATTCATTCAGCAGCTTTGATTCTAAAAAAGAAACAATACTAACTTGCCCATGCAGACAAAGAGGTTGACAGCACTTCAAAAGTCAGCACATGTGCTTCACAACAACCAGCATTCGGTTAAGTATTCCTGAGAAATCACTACAACAAATACTGAAAAGTGATTCCAGCCAAAAAATTGCATCATGGAGTCTACAATTTGAGAGTGTTTTGATGGAAGAACTGGGAAACATCGAAGTCCTATTGAAAGTTATCAATAGTTGGAAATCATGGTTTATATATGATTGAAAAAAAAATCACTCTACAAGATTGCAAGTGTGTATGTATAAAATGCCCAATGTCAAGGGAGCTTTTCAGACATCTCTGTATGTATCACTTGCCACATCAAATTAGGTGATGCAGGTAAGCAAGATACAGAAGAATGTCAAGTAGCAGAAACACTTGAAAACTGCCTACTAATGGTTGATTGAGCATGAAATCTAACTTTATGTTTGTCAATTACATTGTTGAAGAACCCCAAAACTTCATCACCATGGCACTGGGATGGCCTGTGGTAGATTAAATAACTTATCATACCTGGAGTTCTTGTTTGTTTTGGTTTGGGTTTTAATTCATGTAAAAGCCAGCTTGTATTAGTGTGTTATGGGATTGAGTAGATGTATACAGTGTGTGCGTGAAGTGGGCAGAGGACAGACAAAATTGGGTGTAGTCCCCATCTTCTACCTTAAGTCAACCTTTTGTTGGTCAGCCCTGCACAAAGCAGACCAGATTCCAATCTACCTGGGAGCATCCTGGCCTGTTTCCTCAGTCTTAGCCGCAAGAGGCCGGGATTGCATACACCAGCCTGACATTAATGCTGTAACTGAGGTTCCCATGCTTGTCTGGTGGAGGAGTTACTGAGCCATCTCCATAACCCTATTTCTGGTTTCATCTTTTTAGAGATAGGATTGGTGATGTGGAATATTAAAAAAGAAAGTAGTGACCAGATCCTGGGGTACCAGGAGAGACATCACTTGGGTGAGTGAGTTTCTGACCGCAAGGCAGCCCGCACAGTGAACCGGACGTTCCTCAACCCTCCTGCACTTCCTGGGCAGTCTGCAGGGGCTATACTGCCAGATACTTCCTCATTCTATCCCACCCAGCCAGCATCCACACGGCCCTCCCACCTCAGACCCCCCCTCCCCTCTTTGAACCACACAACAGATCCCAGCGAGCCTGTTTGGGCGCTGGGACAGGGCCCGAATTGGGAGGGCAACCGGGAGGGTATAGTCCTTTGTTCAGGTGGCCTGCCTGCCCTGCGGCAGCAAGCGCCCGTTCGTGAGACACCTAAGCAGCAGGGAGACCAGATCCGGTACAGGAGAGCGATCACTGGCCAGAGTGAGTTTCTGACCCCGGCGGCAGCCCGGACAGGAACTCCAGATGGTCTTCACCCCTCCTCCTGCACTTCCTGGGTAGTCTGCAGGATACACACAGATATTCCTCTCTATTCCTATCCCACTCAGCCAGCATCCACGGCTCCCCGCCAACCCTCTGACCCCCTCCCCTCTTTGAACCACACAACAGCTCCCAGCTCAGCCTGTTTGGGCGCTGGGACAGGGTCCGAATTGGGAGGGCAACCGTGAGTGGGTAGTAGCTCCCTTGTTCAGGTGGCCTGCCTGCCCTGCGGCAGCAAGCTCGGCCGTTCGTGTGAGACACCCAAGCAGCAGGGAGATCAGAACCGGCTGCCAGGAGAGACATCACTGGGGAGTTCAAGCTCAGCAGGACTCCCTACTTCCACACTGAAGAGATACACCCAGAGACTCAGTCACATCAAAGACTGGACCAAGAAACTAGGCACTCTTGGCTTCATTTGAAAGAGGAGATGGGAAGGCGCCAATGTAAGAATTCCTCCAACAACCTGAAAGGCAACATGACATCACCAGAACCTAGGATCCCAAAATAAGAAGAATTGTACACCCTACTCCAGAAGAAGTAGAAGAAATCGACTAAAAAGTGAATTTTTTGAAAATAATAGGAAGACCTAAACAGGAGGTGAAAATCTGCCATAAACAATTAGAGATTACAAACAAAAAGGTAGAGGAAAACACAAATCGCTTCAAAGATACCCAAGAAAACCAAGAGAAACAAGAAAATGCAATCAAACAGGTAAGGAAATGGTTCAAGTTAATTAAGAATGAAATGGAAGTAATGAAGAAAACACAAACCGAAGATTGGAGATGGAAAATCATAAAATCTAACAGGAACTATGTAGAGACAAGTACTACCAACAGACTACAAGAGTTAGAAGAAAGAATGTCAGACACTGAAGATACCATAGAGAAAATTAGCTATTAATCATCAAAGAAAACACAAATTTAATAAAAATTTCATCACAAAACATTCAGGAAATATGGGACACAATAAAAAGACCAAACCTAAGAATAATTGGGATAGCACATGAAGAAGTACAGCTCAATGGTTCAGAAAATATATTTAATAAAATTATAGAAGAAAACTTTCCCAGCCTAAAGAAAGATATTCTTTGAAGGTTCAAGAAGTATACAGAACACCAAATAGACTGGACAAAAAAAAACATTCCCTCGCATATAATAATCAGAACACAAAACATCCAGAATAAAGAAAGAATATTAAGAGCTGCAAAAGGAAAAGTCAAGTTACTTATAAGGTAAACCTATCAGACTTACACCTGACTACTCTATGGAAACCATGAAAGCCAGAAGGTCCTGGATACAGACTGCAGAAGCAGAGAAATATGGATGCAAGCCGAGACTACTATAGTACCCAGCCAAGCTTTCGTTACTATAAATGGGAAAACAAAATTCTTCATGACAAAAACAAATTTAAAACAAATACGCAGCCACAAACTAGCCTACAGAAAGTAATAGAAGGAAAATCCAAGAAACCAAGGAGACCAACAATGTCCACAACAACTCAAACTTCTAGACACCCTTAACAGCTGCCAAATTCAAAAGAAAGCAAACACACAAACTTGGTGGCTAAAAGCGACCGGAGTTAGCAACCACTGGTCATTAATATCCCTTAATGTCAATGGACTCAACTCACCTATAAAAAGGCACAGGCTAAGAGATTGGATACGTAAACAGGATCCAACATTCTGCTGTTTACAGGAAACACACTTCAACCACAAAGACAGGCACTCATTCAGAGCAAAGGGATGGGAAAAGGTTATCAAGCAAATGGACCTAAGAAACAAGCAGGAGTGGCCATAATAATTTCTAACAAAGTTGACTTCAAACTTAAATCAATCAGAAGAGATGGAGAGGGATATTTTATACCATAATAGAACAATTGATCAGGATGAGGTCTCAATCCTGAATATCTATGCCCCTAACATAAAAGCACCCACATATGTAAAAGAAACCTTACTAAAACTCAAAGCTTCATCAAACAGCACACACCAATAGTGGGAGATCTCAACATGCCTCTTTCCACCAACAGGAGGTAATCAGACAAAAACCTACCAGAGAAATAAGAGAATTACTAGTATTGGAATAAATGGACTCTAACAGACATCTATAGAACATTCCACCCAAATAGGAAAGAATATACCTTCTTCTCTGCAGCTCATGGAACCTTCTCAAAAATTGACCACATCCCCATAAATAAAAGCAAACTTCCACAGTTACAAAAAAATATCTTATAAGCAACTGTGTTTATCAGATCACCACGGACTAAAGTTAGAATTCAACAACAAAGCTACCCCCCAGAAAGCCTGCAAACTCATGGAAACTGAATAGTCAACTATTGACCCACACCTGATTAAAGAAGAAATAAAGAAAGAAATTAAAGTTTTTGAATTCAATGAAAATAAAGAATCAACATACTCAAACTTATGGGACACTTTGAAAGCAGTCTAAGGGGAAAGTTCATAGCCCTTAGTGCCTCCACTTAAAGAAAACAGAGAAAGTATATATTGGAGACTTAACAGCCCACCTGAAAGCTCTAGAAAAAAAGAAGCAGACTCACCTAGGAGGAGCAGAAGACTGGAAATAATCAAACTGAGGGCTGAAATCAACAAAATAGAAACAGAAAACAATCCAAAGAATCAATGAAACAAAAAGCTGGTTCCTGGAGAAAATCAACAAAATTGATAAAACCCCATCCAAACTAATCAAACGGCAGAGAGAGAATTTGCAAATTAATAAGATCAGAAATGAAATGGGGGACATAAATCTAACAGACATAGAGGAAATTCAGAGAATCATTAGATCTTACTACAAAAGCCTGTATGCCACAAAACTGGAAAATGTAAAAAGAAATGGACACTTTTTTAGATAAATACATATACCGGTTAAATCCAGGACCAGGTGAGCAATATCAATAGACCTGTCAGTCGCGAAGAATTAGAAGCTGTTATCAAAAACTCCTACCAAAAAAAAGCCCAGGACCAGACGGTTTTAAGTGAATTTACCAGAATTTCCAAGAAGACCTAATACCTATACTCCTTAAGGTATTTCACAATATAGAAACAGAAGAGTATTGCCAAATTCTTTTATGAAGCTACGTACTCTGATACCAAAGCCACACAAAGACTCAACCAAGAAAGAGAATTACAGGCCAATCTCACTCATGAACATCTACCCAAAATTCTCAACAAAATACTGGCTAACCGTATCCAAGAACACATTAGAAAAATTATCCATTATGAACTGGGTTAGGCTTCATCCCAGAGATGCAAGGTGGTTAAACATACGAAAATCATCAATGTAATCATCATATAAATAAACTGAAAGAAAAAAACCACATGATCATTTCATTAGATGCTGAAAAAGCTTTTGACAAAATTCAACATCCCTTCATGATAAATGGGTCTTGGAGAGATTAGGATACAAGGATTATACCTAAATATAATAAAAGCTATTTACAAACCGACAGCTAACATCAAACTAAACGGAGAGAAACCCAAAGCCATCCCACTTAAATCAGGAACACGACAAGGTTGTCCACTCTCTCCATACCTCTTCAATATAGTGCTTGAAGTTTTAGCAATAGCAATAAGACAACATAAGGGGATCAAGGGATTTGAATTGAAAGGAAGAAGTTAAACTTTCGTTATTTGCAGATGATATGATAGTGCACATAAGCGACCCCAAAAACTCCACCAAAGAACTCCTACAGCTGATAAACACCATTAGTAATGTGGCAGGATACAAGAGCAATCTAAAAAATCAGTCGGCCTCCTATACACAAAGGATATGGGGTAAGAGAGGGAAATCAGAGAAGCATCACCTTTCACGATAGCCACAAACAGCATAAAATATTCAACCTAACCAAAGAAGTGAAGGATCTATTTGACAAGAACTTTAAGGCATTGAAGAAAGAAATTGAAGAGGATACCAGAAAATGGAAGGATCTCTCCCTGTTTCGTGGATTGGGAGGATCAACATAGTAAAAATGGCAATCCTAACAAAGGCAATTTATAGATTCAATGCTAGTCCCATCAAGATCCCATTAAAATTCTTCAATGGATCTTGAAAGGACAATAATCAACATATATGGAATAACAAAAAACCCAGGATAACCAAAACAATCTTGTGCCAACAAAGTATTGGAGGCATTACTCATCCTTGACTTTAAACTCTACTATAGAGCTACAGTAATGAAAACAGTGTGGTATTGGCATAAAAATAGAGGTAGTTGACCAATGGAATCATGTAGAAGACCCGGATCTTAACCCACAAACCTAACAACACCTCATTTTCGATAAAGTGCTAAAAGTATACAATGGAAGAAAGAAAGCATCTTCAACAAATGGTATGGCACAACTGGATGTCAACCTGTGGAAGAATGAAATTGACCCATACCATCACCATGCACAAAACTCAAGTCCAGATGGATCAAAGACCTCAATATCAATCCAAACACACTGAACCTGATAGAAGAGAGAAAGTGGGATGT
>CAWTZC010000315.1:0-21132 GCA_963919715.1 Microtus obscurus
TCCCTCACTCAAAGCAATCCCATTACCTTTACTACCGGGCCACTGAGAGTGGCTGAGGCTGAAACCCTGTCGATTTGGCCACTTCTCACCCCCCAGGTCCTGGTCTGAACCACTGTCTTTCAGTTCCCCTTCCTGCAGAATGGAGTCCCCAGTTCCAATGTGTATAAGTGACTCCCCTTCTCCCCCCTTCCCTGCTACCTCTTTAGCCCTTTCCTCAGCCTCCCACAGTCTTTTCTACCACAGCCTCCCGTGCCTGTGAACCAAGGAGCTGTGTGAGTTGTCTTTAAGGGACATGGTTTCACACCCCCCTTCTGAGGCAGCTATAGTGAGCACAAGCCCATAGTCAGCAGTGATAACACTCTGCCATTTGCTCCTTGCCATGGCATTATGCAGCAGAGGCTGCTGAAAATGCCACAGTGTCCTGACCCACTTGCACTCGGTCCCCTGCTACACCCACATTGAGGCAATCTACACACTTCTAAGCCTACCAATGGGTGGGAGCAGGGGAGTGTCTTGCTACTGGTGATCTTGCTATTTTGAATCAAAATGGGCTGGTTCCCAGTTCTTCTTCCGGTTGCAATAAGCCCTCCTCATCCTGCTGAGGACTTTGAATTTATGGATCGACTCCTCCTTCTAAAGCTGCCATCTTACCCTCCTCCACTGCTGTTGACCATGTCTCCAATAGTTTTCCTCCATCAACAGTTTGGGGACCTACTATAGCCCACAACTACCCTAGGGTACCCCTCAGTCTGCTCTCGACCAACAGCACCCTAGAAGTGCCCCTCAGTCCGCTATAGCCACAACAACTACACTAGAGGGGTTACCCCTCAGTCCACCCATGCTTTGCTAAATGGGCCTCAGTCTGATGGCTGTTTCTCTATGAGAATCTGTCTATTTCAATAGAGGCAATTGAACTAACCTCCCTAGCTGGCCAGCCTGCTGGTGGTAGCACAACTCAGCGACAATATGCAAGCTCCAAGCCACCTGCTAACCGTGGCCTGCCCTATTGGCACTGGGCAGGCCAGTGGGAGGGAAACATCTATGTGTTTCCAACACTGCCGCGCCCACTTTACAGAATGGGTTGGAGGACTGAAACTCATCATCCACCATCGTTCAGCAGCACATCAGTTTGGCAGGGTATTATTTTGTCCCTGAGTGGAGAGAATGGTCAGCATTGGCATGCCAACCGTTGTCCATGCCTCCCCTGTACCCCATTGTTAGACAAGAAGGACAGTAGGGACGCTGTTCCCCCTATAGTTCTCAAGCACAGCTCAGCTTTACACAGTGGTGATGCTGTGCAGGTGGGGCTGGAGGACATTAGAAGAGTTGTGCAGTTTCTCTTTTTCCTCCCAGGACTTGATTTCCACTCAAGGGCACTTACTCACAGCTGTGATTAGCACAACCTTTGCGCAGAACTTCATACCCAAGTGCCGGCTGATATATTCCTCTCTGTAGATGAAGAGCTTTGGATAAGTGTGGCTACTGCGTAGTTAGCCTGCATTTTTGAGTGTATTGATTATTTTTCTGAGGAGTATTTTTGTGTTTTCTTAAGTTAGTTTATTCTTGTGTTGGTAGTAGTTCTGTTAATTTCTTAAAAAAATTATTAAAAATTAGATTGATATTCTTATTAATGACTTTGCATTTATGGCATGGCCCAGTTTCACAAACACTTTGTATTTAATTTTTTCAATAATACTGAAGAGATTTCCCACTGAAGTTGTAAATGTAGAGAGGAGTTTGGGTAAACACTAAATTTAAGTTCCACTCAATAAGCAATGTATTTTGGGGGTTTCCACTGACGTTCTTCTTATTGATTTGTCTTTTGTTGTTGTTTTTGTTCCTGCCCCCCCCTCAGTATCTCCTGGACTAGTTTTCTAAGCCATCCAAAAAATCAAAGTACAATTGTTATGCACAGAAAGAGTTTTATGGACTTCTATTTCTAGTCTTTATACAATGCTTCTTTGTTTTCTTCCTCCCTACAAAGTAATTCTATGGGTGAAACCACTGTGTTACAACATGTGTGTATCTTCGCCAATTTCCTATTAGAAGTAAAAAGGCCTGTTTGGGCACTGTGCTTCTACAGTTGCCGTGGATGGTTCTGGACTTGTTGGCTTTCAGCCTGGCATGGAAGCTAACCATCATGGCAGGAGTAAGGATGTGACATAGGGAGCTTCTAACATCATGGTAGCCAGGAGCCAGATCAAGAGCCTTGGTCAAGATATGTCCCTCAAAGACTCAACCTCTGTTACCTACTTTCCCACCCTAGTCTCCAGCTCCAAAAAATTCTTAATACCTCCCAAACAGTGTCTGTGGGGAAGAATAAGCCTCCAACACATGAGCCTGGAAGAGGACATTTCCTATACAAAACATAAAGGCCCAAATCTTTGGTGTGTGTGGCTGTGTTTGGGGGAATGCTGCCTCTTTGGAATTGATTAAACTTAATAGCATCTTTAAGATGGGGCTTTAATACAATAGTGCCCTTCTGAAGACAAAAGCACTGCTTCCCGCATCTCCACACTTGAATGACGAAGAAAATACGAGGACAAATAATAGCCGACTCACTAGGAGTGAGGAGGAAGCCCCTCAGAAGATGCAAACACAAGGAAGGATACTTTTGTCATGGCTCTGTAGCCTCCGTGTGAGGAAAATGAATGCCTATTATTTAGGACATTCAGTCTGGGACATTTTGATAGGAAAACCTGACTAACACACTAGTCCAGGGAAGAAGAATCAAAGTTCTTATCTGAGAAACGGAGGAAACTGCAAGGGGTGTTTGTTTGTTATGAGCATCCCATCCTTCACTTTTCCAAGCAATGTTTAGTACCTTGTCCTTAGCTGTTTCTTCAGCACCAAGAGTCTCCTTTGTAGCTGCCAGCCCTTCCTCTTGCACACTTGCATATTTGCACTCTGACATTCCGCTTCTAATTTCAGCTTATTCATTGGTCTAGACAAGAAATACTTTAATTGCTTGGCTTTTGTCTATAAGGACCCATTCCAAACTGGCTGCTTCCTTGGGTATTCCCTGTAGGAGGAAGAAATTTGTGGCTCATAAAATCTTTGGAAGGAAGAAAACAAATATCCATTTAAAAAACATCCAATCCTGGATATTCAGAGCAGAGTGGTGGAAGAGGAAGGAGCTGAGGTGCCCTCTCTGAACTGAAAGAGACCATGACCTGGAATTGAGGATCAATTTTGGGGTCTGAAGATGGAGAAAAAAAAATGAGCGTTAACGTCAGAGAATCCCTGAGATAGAGTTACAGAGGCACAGAGATGGACAAACTTCAAAGATGTGTAAGTGGACCTCAGTGCCCTTCAAAGAGAGCTGCGAGTTTTCATTTGCTAGAGACCTGCTCTAGATGCGCATATAGTTCACATTCCGACTTGGTTCCCTGCCCTGTGGGAAGTCCAAGGACCTCCCACCTCCATCAGGTCTGAAAGGTGAGCATCTAAACTGCCTAGGCTCCCACAAAGCCAGTACGTGCAGGTAGGATCCAAAAACCCATTGCCATTGTTGTTGAGTTCTCAGTAGTACTACTCAGCAGTAAAAAACAATGACTTCTTGAATTTTGCATACAAATGGACGGAAATAGAAAACACTATCCTGAGTGAGGTAAGCCAGACCCAAAAAAAGAGGAACATGGGATGTACTCACTCGTATTTGGTTTCTAGCCATAAATAAAGGACACTGAGCCTATAATTCAGTGATCTAGAGATGCTAAATAAGAAGGTGAACCCAAAGAGAAAACATATAGGCATTCTCCCGATTATTAACCCCTTCATCAGGCAATGAAAGGAGACAGAGACAGAGACCCATATTAGACACTGGACTGAAATTTCTTCCCTTTTATATTCCCTTTTTCCACCCAAACAAATCACTCCTCTCTCCACCTCTGTGGTCAAGGCTACCCTGAGCTACACAAAAATCAATCCAGAAACAGGTCCAAGTGGTGGTGACTTTCTTTAATCCCAGTGTTTGAGTCTCACCTTTAATCCCAGCACTAGAGAGTGAAGTGGAGGCATTTTGTCAACAGGAGTCCCCTCTTCCCCAGAGTGCCTCAAGTTTGTGTCAACTAGACAAAAGGAAAAACATTTAACCAAAGCATCTTATAAGCTTGTGAGTCATTTACTGGCTTACTCAATTTTGATCAACAAAGATCTTCTCTCATATATGGTAGAAGTCAAAGATCATCCCATGGCTGTCCTCTGATTTTTTACACTGACACCCACAGTCACACTTATATATCATTTACACACACACGCATGCACACACACATATGCACACACCCACAGATGCATAACACACATACACACATGCATGCATGCATGCACAGACATGCACACACACACATACACACACACATGCAGGCACAGACATAAACACACACACACATGCATATGCACACACACACACCACTGACCCTATTCCCATCTAAAGCACCACCACAGATCTCCTATAGTAGTTTAACAGACCCCATTTGACCAAATAGGCGTAAACTTCTCCTCTCACATAAATAGACAGAAGATCAGGGTCACAGCACATATGCTGAACTGAAGTAGCATATATTCATGGCAGCACTTGGCGACATATTGATCAAATGCTCATTGTCATGTTAGGCCCAACAGGGGCCTGAATCATGTTGTCACAATACTGTGTACTGGTTCATTAGATTTATGAGATGTTAATGGAAAGTAACTAATGTTCTGGATGCCTTACCAAGACCTGTGGTCCTAGAGGTAGAAAGATACACTTACTGTTTTAGGGACATGATTATACACTGAGAATTTTAGTGGTCTCATAATCTGGGCCCACAGAGACGTATCTTTCACTTACTAATAAAGCATAAATTCTATACTTGTAAATTCACTTGTGTTTTAGAAGTAACATTGTTTGAAACTAGAATAGTGCCTCAGGCAATTAATAAGGATGGAATAGAAGGATGTTCACTTTGAAAACAAATGCAGAGTGGGAAAGGACTCCAAAGAATGTATTTGCTGTAGTAAGATACAGAGTTATTTGGACCATATAAGCCAGCATACTCAAAGGCACTAAGGAAAGATAAGCTTGGGCTCGTGATATAGCTCTGTTGGTGAAGACACCATCATGCATTCAAACTCAACCCCTGAGACCCACATGGTGGGGAGGAGCCAATCACTTGACTGTCACATGTGCAATGTGCCAGCCCTCACCAAACATACAATTAGGTTATAAAAATTCTTTAAATTGTGTTCTTTAAAAAGAGACAAACCTGCTCAGCAGAGGCATGGCATAGACCCCTTCTGGACCTGGATATCAGTTTATTTTCTCTCTTTGCAATTTTGTACCTTTATCTGCTCTCTCGTTACTGACATTGAAGTGCTGTCAGATAGGGGCTTATTGGACACTACAATGGGTCTGTCCCTCTTCCATGTATCAAGTTTCCCATATGCTATTGCAAAAGCCAGCCAACTTGACTGATTCTACTAAGTTAACCATTTTCTAACACCGGGTTCCTGAAGCACTTCCAGTTCCCCAGGACCTGTCCTCCTCATGGCTCACTGTCTGTCATTGTATTTAACTAGTTTTGCTAGGTTCCTTGTTCAGAAAATCCATGGTGAATTGCCTCAATAAAGTTCCCTTCTAAACTATGTCTTGAAAAATGGTCTCTCTCAGCTTCCTTGACTTAGACAGTATCACTATGTTACGAAACCAGGCTCATTGGAAGTAGGTAGCCAGATCTCTTCCAGTCTTGACATGATGCTATCTCTCAGTGAGAATTGAGCTCCTTCAAATATCTCTAGAAGGATAGATGTTTTTTGGGTTTGCTGTTTCTATGTTGTTTAAGAATGATTTATTCCACTTTTTGTCCAACTTCTTTTTCTCACAGCTGCACATTTGCTACTAGTTCAATTTTTATACACTTGCATATTTAAAAAAAAAAAATTACTGAGGGGCTGATGAGGTGGTTTGAAGGTAAGGTGCTTGCTGATACCCCTGCCTACAGATTTACAATCCCGGGACTTAAAAAATAGAGAGGAGAGGTGTCTGACCTCTTCGTGTTGCCCCTCTCTCTCTCTCTCTCTCTCTCTCTCTCTCTCTCTCTCTCTCTCTCTCGCTCTCTCTCCCCACACACACACACACACACAAACACACATTTCACACTACAATAGATAAATATGATAAAAGTAAATTTTTCTTTTTTTAAAGATTATGCGTGTGTCTGAATGTGCACTGTTAAATTTCTCTTGGTTTCCATGAACTGATTATTGTATGGCATTAGAGACACATAATTCCACACGTGGGTTTCTTTTATTATTATTATTATGTATTTTATGGTTTTTCTGTCCCCTCTGGCAGTGGACTCAGACTTCATTAGACTCAGTTATTGCCTTTTGTTGGCAATTATAAAAAAAAAAACCTTTAAGGAGGTGCTATGCCGTAAGTTCCCTAATTATGTGTCTCAACAGAACTGCAGACTTGTGCTGATGCAATTGCCCCACTGTGTAAGTTAGATGGTACCAAGGGTTCCTCATTTTTTCACCAGTTTTTCATCAGTCTTTTATCTAAAATTTTTAGAGCTTGTTATTTTCATTATGGGTATGCAAGGAGTGATAATAAGATTTTAATGTTCTCCTAAATTTGCTGCTATAAGGAAGCCCATTATTTCTTTTGAGTATTTTGAAATAAAAAGTAAAAATTCGCAGTATTTGCTTTTTTCTTTTAATGATCCTAATAAGTTCTTAATTGAACAAAGGTTTTGAAGTAATAATGTATGTTTTGTTCCCACCTATGCAGCTTAGATTACTAATGTGACCACTCTTCTGGCTTGTTTTCTCTTGAGTGAAGAGAGCCCAGAGCCAAAATATTATGTCTTAAAATAATTTTGAAATAATCCTTGTAAATTGCAGTTAGCATAGTTAAGAGATATTCTTAGGGAATTTGAAAAGTTTTGTACAGATTTATTTTTCTATTCTTTGGTTTATTGCTTTAAAAATATACATGTTTACTGCATTGATTCTTACTTTAAAATGTAAGCTTCTCCTCCTGGGTCATTACGTCCAGAACTTTTTATTAGGAAAGCTTCATTTTTCTGACAGCCACTTTTCTTCTGAACTCAGGTGAGCATGATTTTCCAGGTCTTTGTAAAATGATACATTGGTCTGAAATGCATGCATTAGAAAGCACCATCACTTAAATCCTTGGGGGAAAGAGTCAATTGAAAATTGAATATTAAAAATGAACAATTGAATACCCTGAAATTAATCCACATACCTATGAACATCTGATTTTTGACAAAGAATTGACAAAGTTGTACAATGGAAAAGAAAGCATCACTTAACAAATGATGCTAGCATAACTGGATATCAACATATAAAAGGTTGTGAATAGCCATATCTATCATTCTGCACAAAGCTAAAGTCCGTGAAAGATTAAAAACTTCAACATAAAATCCACTTATATTAAACCAGGTCAAAGAAAGAAAGTAGCGTCGAGCCATTTGATCCAGGTACACTTTTAAATATTACCACTTTAAAATATAAAACAGATACTGAGAGCAACATTCACATGGGAAACCTGATACGAAAACCATCATGAGGCAAGAGACACAATCCAATAGGAACAAAATAACAGCCTACCAAATAGGAAAAGGTCTTCACCAACTTCCATCATCTGACGGAGGGGCTGATCTCCAAAATATATAAGAACTCCAAGAAACTAGACATCAAAATATGAAATGATCCAATTAAAATAGAATGGGGTACATAGGCTAAAAGAGGGGATGGCTCAATGAATTAGTCAGGAGAAGCAGACTGGTCTTAGAAGGTTCAATTCAATTCATGATGGCTTAAAACTGTCTGTACTCCAAGATTTTTGCGCTCCAAAAACAGACATGCATATGGATATAACATAATGTACATAAAATAAATAAATAAAAATTAAAAATGGAGTATAGAACTAAGCAGAGAATTCTCAACAGAAGAATCTCAAAGGCCAAAAGACATTTAATGAATTGTCCAACATCCTTAATTTACAGGCAAGATCAAAAATGCTGATGGAAGCATATGGCTGGCGGGATGTGAAGTAGAGGGGAATACTCCTCCACTACTGGTTGAGAGTGTCTGGCTTGTATGCACCCACTTTGATAATCAGTGTGGCAGTTTTCCTCGGAAAATTACGGGGCTTAATCACCTCAAAATCCAAGTAATACAACTCTTGGGCATATACTGCCAAAAAATGCTCAATCATACCACACCAAGGGCTCTTGCTCATCAATATTCGGAACAGCATTATTCATAAAGCCATCTTGGTTTGAACAGCCTAGATGCCCCTCCAACTGAAGAATGAATAAAGAAAATGTGTACCATTTACACAAAAAGTACAAGAGAATGGTAATTATTCTGCTGTAAAAAAATAAAGATATCATGAAATTTGCAGGAAAATGGATAGAAACTAGAAAAAAAAACATCCACTGGGTTAGGTAACTCAGACTCAGAAAGACAAGAAGCATGCTACATTGACTCATAAGTAGATTCTAGATGTAAAGCAAAGAAAAACTAAAGCTAAAAGCTAAAATGTTTTGTGTGCCCCAATAACTTCTCCATGATGTTTAATAATCCAAGTCAGATCCAAGTTAGAAGCCCAAATTAGAAAAAGCCCAAGGTTTAATGGATACCAACTTAGTTTCTGATGGCCTTCCCACCCTACCTCCCACCCTCCAGCCCCGGACAGGAAAGGAAGACCAGAAAGCCATGCTTTGTCTGTTGGGTATGATTTAAATACCCTGAGCATCTCTGGGGAGGAGTCATCATTTGAAGATTTTAGGAAGGAGTGGAAGTCTGGACTAAGGCAACTCTGAGGAAAGGAGCTGTGGAATGGAACTTCCAAATATTTCAGACTCTTTGGATATATGGATGCCAGGGGTTGGTGGGTGACACTTCCACCCAAACATCCCAGACTTTTTATGAGTATATGGATGCCCAGAGGCACGGGCTGAACCTCAATCCCAAACACAATCCCACAGTTCCAAAGAAGCTAGTAACAAGGAGGAACCTAAGAGGGACACATGGATTTCCCTACGGACGAGGGAATTAGATGGATTTCTTGGTAGATCAGAGGTGGTGAAAAGGGATGGGATGGGGATTAGAATATAAAGGGAATGTGATGGTCAAGGTGGGTGTGGGATGGATTGGGGGAACGAGCGAAGAAATCTTGATGAGAAAGCCATTATAGGGTTAGGAAAAAACCTGGTGCTTGGGGAATGGCTCCAGCTAAGACTCTTAGCTTTAATAGTGGAGAGGGTGCTTGAACTGGCACCCTCTCCCGGTAATCAGATTGGTAGAATGCCCCAGAAGCTTTGTCATCAGGGCCTTCATTCAGTTCTTGATGGAACAAGATGCAGAGAATCAGAAAACTCAGCAGCATGAGAGGGATGAGCTGCAAGGAATCTAATCACAGGGAGGAGTAGCTGATGAGCAAGGAATATTAGATGAAGAGGAATCTACAAAGACAAGTGAACCAAGCTCATGGAACTCATAAACTCTCCCAGGCTGCATGTAGCCCAAATCCCTCCCACTGTGTTGTTGAGTCTATCTGAGGGGCCCCTGGAGGAGTCCGAAATCTATCCTGGTGCATGTTCATTTTGTATCCATTATGTTTGGTGGGATGCCATATCCTAATGCAGGTGGGAGGGACTTGGTCCTTAGCTTCAACAATGGGGCAGGCTTTGTTGACTTAAGCATGGGAGCCCTTACCCTTTTGCTCAGAAGTAGATATAAAGGTGATCTGGTGTGTGGGGTGGGGAATCAAGAGGGTGGGAGGATGGGTAAGAAAAGGAAGAACTGTGGTTGCAATGTAGAATTAAATTTTAAAAAAAATATTAAAAATTTTAGAAACAAAACAAACAAAAAGATAAAATTGTATTGTTTATAATTGATTTGCTTTTGTTTTAGTTTTTTTGTTTTTTGAGGCTAAACTATACATTCCAAAGCTCTCACATAAGTCTTAATTCTAACTCCCAACTCTCTGAAATTCACAGGCGTAGCCTCTTTTAGGAATTTTTATGTTCCAGAAGCTCTATGCGTCTGTCCGTGGTAAAGCTTTTCGATATTCTTTTGAAGTTTGATTTTATGAGCCTTTGTGTAGCCTAGGCTCTGTGAATTTCCCTAGTGAGGCCTATCTCAACTTCTTGAAGACAGAGCGTAGAGAAACATTGCAAGCTTTTTGTTAAAGAAACATCTAAAGCTCTTGTAAAAGATTTTATTTGACGGTCCCATTATGTCACCCTTCACACATTCCTGTAGTCCATTCTCACCAAGATTCTTCTACTTATGGTTTTTATCACAACTCTCTCCCTTTTTCTCACTTTGAGCATCCCTTCCCTGCTCCTAATCTCTAGCTCTGAGTTTCTCAAAAGTCCCCTCAGTTTACAAGACTCATCCAGTGTAACTTCTTAACTTTTTCCCTAGTCCTTTGGATACAAAAAAGCTTCAAAGCTAAGAGCTTCAGTCACACCCTCACTTCCACTGTTCTTTGAGAATGTGGATAGGGAGTTCACCTTCCAGACGTGTCAAATTCTTATGATAGCCCCACCTAGAAATCTACACTCCTGGATATCTAACCTTACAGAGTAATTCAAATTGCAGGTGTGATGCATGGGCTTGGAAATGTTATTTTACACCAGTGTACACATCTCATATCAGTAATAAAGCTATTACTCAAATTGTCCAACAATGTGGGTGATTGAATAAGTAATGGCATATATTTACACTGATTTATTAATTATTAATGACCTTCTTTATCAAAAAATTTCAAAAGAACTTTTTCAAGAATTTAAAGATACAATGTTAAGTGACAAAGTATTTAAAAAGCTGAAGAAAAAGTGACAAAACATTCATAACAGAGGTGGTGGTGTGTGTTTTTGAAATATTCATAGGTCAGAATGGTTGCAGACTACACCGCATCCACAAAAATATAAGACACATGGTACAAAGGGCCTGTCTGCAGAGTGGGCAAACAGAAGATTATGGAGTATTAGGTTGATATTTCAGATCTGGATTTGTGACGATTCAAAAAGCGAAAGCTTCAGAGGTGGACACAAAAGCCAAGGACTGACAAGAACACTCCCGTTATATACAGTGGAATTATCTTAGAATTTTTCCATAGAAACAGGAAAAATATATTATTGCAGGTGCATGTAACTACACGTTATCAATTGTGGACATTTCTTAAGTATGTGCTATACTCTATCAGTTCCCTTATTCCTATTCTACTCTATCTGTTCCTCCCCATTCTCAGTTTCTCTTTTTAAGTCTAGATCCAAAGTTCTATTTTCACAGAATATAAACTTCCCACATGATTTTAAACATCTAAATAAAATTCCAAGGATTACAAATAGGAGAGAAAAACCTTTAATATTTATCTATGAATTTATATTCTTTTGAATAAGAGTGATAATCTCCTATTACATCCCATTTTTATACAAGACATGTTTTTATCTATTAAATCAGAATATGCTTGTTTCAGTTAGTACATACACAACCCATTATATACATTAGGCCCTGATTCCATAACCTTATATGAGTATATCTACTCTATACCTCATATGCACAAAAAAACAAAAACCATATTTTTGGACATTACTACTTAGATAAAGAAAAATGGAACTCCTGTGATAAAGGTTGAATTTTTATGGAATAAAATTTGATAATTGGATAAAGGTTGTAAAGATCAAAAAGAAAGTTTTAGGGGATAGTCCACAACAAAAATAGGGAAAGAGCTTGAGATGGACAGGGAAGTTTTCAAATGTGAGAGATAGTGGAGGGTCTGATGTCTCAAAAGTACACAATTAGAAGTAATGAAATGGTCTGATACTGAGTCTAGAAGAAGAGGTAGCAGCATCCTGAGATGTTGTGTTCATTCTGACAGGGTGAAAATTGCCTCTGTATGTCCCAATTTTATCTGTGGGATAGACTCTTATACTTACTGTAAAGAGTTAGTCACTTATGATTGGTTAAATAAGATGATTGATCAGTAAGTGAGTGACATATAGGCAGAGAGACCAGACTAAGAGAATTCTGGGAAGAGGAAAGACAGAAGACACAGTTGTAAAGCCAAATGCAGAGAAAGCAGAGAAGAGAGAGAATGCCTTACTGAGAAAGGAAGCAACTTCCATTAGCTAAGCATAGATTAAATTATAGGTTAATTTAAGAAGTTGTAAGACCCTGGTTAATAAAAGTTGAGCAATAGGCCAAAGCAGTTTATAATTAATATAAGCCTCTGTGTGTTTAGTTGGGACTGAAGGGACATAGGATTGGATGAGACAAAATCTCTCACAATGGTGCCACTGTATTTGACAAATTAGCGGACATAAAACTGAGAGAATTTTAGGAAGAAATTCCTGGGTACATGAAAAGAGCTAGAGTCAAGCATAGCTTCTGGGTAGCAGCATTTTCTCAGGTGGGTTCTGTTTGCTAGAGACTTCCTGTACAGTTGATGACCCAGCAGCCAAAACCAAGCAGCTCTCTTTTAAAAGGCCGTGTTGCTAAACACTTAAATGATGTTTGATAGAGCAGTCTTGGTATGCTTATTATTGTTGGCATGAACCTAGAAATTCTGAGGGAATTGTGTGTCAATAAACTATGACTCCCTGCCAGTACCTTGCCCGTTAAGCTAGACTCTCAAAAGCCAAGAGTGGAGTTGAGTCAGGGAAAACCACTAGTTTAATCCTAGCCATGCTGCTTAACCAATTAAAGACTTATGTAGTTAGAAAAAGAGATACACAGTAAAGAAAATTCAGATGGAAAAAAAAACTTTCTAAATGGTTTACAGTATGCTTAAAACCATAGGTACTTGGATAGGAGGTATTTAGAAAAAAATGGGGTAACAAAAAAAAACACATAAAGGTGGAAGGAATGACAAAGTCTGGATGCTTATTGTTTGTCTTTGACTTTTACATGCAATATGAAGAACAGAAGCTACTAGAAGATAGTGATTACAAATAATTGCTTCCTTAAACCAGCCTATATATTTAAAAAATATCTAAACTTTAAAATTTAAAGATACATTGCTTGGAAAGAGGTTCTTCTTTTGTTTCTCAAAGTAGTATCTTTCCAATCAAGTTATTTGAGAGGATATTTGAAAGAAATGAGAGCCTGTGGGTTCCATTCTCAAGTTAAGAAAACTCAGGTTTATTTAAGAAGACCACTAAAAAATCTCTGATAGTAGCTTCATAACCCCAGAATGTCCAATATCTCAGAGCACCTCTGGCTCAGCTTTATCTGGGTTCTACATCCAGAAAGAGCTTCAAGGTGACAGGTTGAGGTAAGCCGGCTTCACAGAGTACTCCGAGTCAGGATTTTAATATAATCCTAAATTTTCCTCAGAGTTCTTTGAAGATTACAAAAGCTCCCCTAAATCAATCAGGAAAATAGCATAGAAAACTATATCCATATTTCTTCAAAATGGATTCATGGATGCTTATCTTTGTTTAGAAGTGTTGAGTTACAAGTTGTTATGTCTAGTATTCAGGAAAAAACTAAACAAAAAATATTAGAAGTCAGGATTCTTGTTTTGAAGAGAAAAAAAAAGGAGAATGTTTTGTATATTGCTCTTATATGCTGAAAAGATTTGCTCACTTATTGAGTTTAATATAATGCTGATTGACCAGTAGCCGAAGCAAAAAGTGTAAGTGGGACGTCAGTCTCAGAGATAGGGAGAGAAAAGGAAATTTTGCACATCAGATGGAGGCATGAAGCAAGATGAAAATGACTTATTAAGAAAAAGTATTATACTAAACATAAATAAGCACCATAGGTATTTTAAGTTTCTAAAGTTAACAAACAAACCTAGGCAAAAGACTGAGCCAGGCGTTATAAACCTCTGTGTGTTTTGTGGTGCTGGAACATCTGTGGGATCAGTAGGGAAGAAATTTCCATCACTAAGTTACACTAGTTTAGTCCCAAACTGGTTCATCAGTATCTAATTCACATTCATGAAGAAAATTATTTTGTTTCCAGAAAAGGGTAGCCACTTTAAATATTCTCCCAAGGTATTTTTAATGAAATTTATGTTTAACACATAATATAAACTGAGTTGATACTTCACTTCTTGAGAATGAGGAAGAAAGAGAAGAAGCTATGTACTTCCTGGATTAAAAAACAACAACAACTATAGTTTCTACCCAAATATAATGAAGGAATATAATAGAGAAGACAAGAGGAAAAAGAAGAAATGAAAGAAGATCCCAGTATTAAGTAAAGTTATCTTTAAATTGGTATGTTGGGGCCCCATTATGCTAGAATCCTCTCATCAAATAAAACGGATAGTTTATTGTACATTGCTCCCTGATTCCTAGTCAAAGTTTAAAAAGAAACAACAAATGCTGACAATACACCAAAGGAGAAAAGCAACAGAAATACACTATATTTTTGGCAAAAGTTCTTCATCAAATAATTGCAAGGATTAAGTCACTCACATTCCAGACAGATGTCTGGTGCTATCCAATAGGTATTATGATGAGCTCCTAAATCTTCCAGCTGAAAACATATCAAACCCTCGTTCCCAGCGATAAGCCGGTCCATGTCTGTGCAATGACTGGGACATGTGATGATTTTCCTCGCTTGCCTATAAAGAGCTATTGTCATCCATAGCAATTTCAGTCCTGCAGCAAGAGTGGGTCTAACTTTCCTTATTTTACAGGCAGATGAGCTACTATTCTCTCATTTCCACTTACTCTCTATCAGAAAAACTCCCATAATAGTGGTCTCATCTGCTCTATCATTAGGTATTCTTCTTATATATTTACTTCTAACATCTTTGGGACTTGGAGTCAATTTCTTGTTTAAATGCTGAACAGAAAAACCGTCAGCAAGAAGATGAATTCTTTTGCTGTCCTGTGGATATTGTACCCACAGCATTTAAATAAACAAGACAATATTCAAGTATGACTGAATGAAAACAGTCTCAAGAAATGATAATGAAGCCACTGCTCTGTAGTCTCGCCCATTCAGATTGTCCTTCTAATACTCAAAGAAGTCAATTATTCATTTTAAGGCATTAGTAGAGTCAAGCATCTGGGTGAAGATGCATTCTGCTGTTTGTTCATGAATATTTTCCCACTTCCCCCTCCCCTTTTTCTCTGAAGCTGAAGAGTGATGTCTCTCTTGGTGCCTACACATCTAATTTTCTAGAGTAGAAGCCAAGACTTAGGGAGGGATGCTTCTTAGCTTTCTTCTTGTGGTTAGGGCCCCTGGTCCTGGAAGTGCCTCCACTGACTAGAAGTGGAAACATTTTATAAATGATATTGTTTGCTCACTTTATTTTACCCACACTCTGGACCAACTGCAAGAAACCCGGTTCTTTCCTTCCTCAGTCTTTTCTGATTTCTGATTTAAATATTTCTCTTCTAAGTGGGGCTCCTTTCATTCTCCCACTGATGTTGCAGGTTTAAAGGAAACTTCCTATGGTTCCCCAATGCCAGAACCTTATGAAGACATATTCTCAGGTCAGAAAAAATTATTGTGATATGGGACCCGTCTTATGTGCTGTGAATATGTTTTATTACCATTGATTATAGCAAAATCTTCTGCTTGGTTTGTGACAGAGCAAGAGTCAAACCAGGTGGGAAATACAAACAGAGGTATATAAGAAAATAGAGAGAGTCAGGGAGATACCATGGGAGCTGCTGAAGGGAATATAACAGCCAGAACAATTATCGGTAGTCCAGATCCTCGTGTTGATTCATTGATTAATAGAAATGGGCTAATTTAAGATTAGGAGCTAGCCTTAGCCAGAAAAGGGAGGACCTTGGGCTTCCACGCAGACCCGAGAATCTGGACTGCTCCTCAGTCTCGAGAGGGAAATGGAGTGAGGAGACAGGAAATAGCCGGGGAGGAGGAGAATTTTTTTCTCAACAACTAAAAAAAATAAACAAAACAAAAAAAAGAAAAAAAAAAGGAGATGAAGTAGGAGTTAATACAGAAGCTGATTTGTTGTGCCAATAGCAGGCAGAATAAGGGAGGCAGAGCAGGAAATCCAAGCAGATATACGAAAAAGAAGAAGGACGGGGTTGAGAATTCAAACTTAGTGGAGTGAAACCTCCAATTATGTTGAAACCTAAAATTTTACGTGTTGCTTAACAAAAACTTTACACCAAGTTTGTTTTAAAAAAATTTAAGAATAGAATTTTAGCAATATTTATCATATTGGTAAAGTCTTATCAAAATACCATAGCTATATGAACAATCAAGTTAACTGTTTTAGATGTTTTGCACATAGTTCTGCACCTTCAAAAATAAAAAAGACGTCAAAATCATATAATAATTTTTATTCTGCGGTGGACATCTATTTAAGTCTTCTTTATATTTCATTATTTAAACAGATGTTCTAAAATATCACACCTACTTTGTAATTCGTAAGGATCATGCTCAATGAGCATACTGTTTGTATAGTATTGTTATAGTTTCAGTAAGTTAAGTTACAAGTTACTTAAAAAAAAATTGGAGCTAGCTAAGACATAATACCTAAGCTATTGGCTGAAGAGTGTGTTGTAAGTTATATAGTTTCTGTGTAATTATTCAGGTATGGGCAGGTGGGAAATGCAGAAGGAATAGTCTTTGTCTACAAAATGGTGCCCACTGTTTGGGGAATGAATCCACATTAGTTTCAAGAAATAAAAGAGCCTTTATAAACCCACAAAAGCGGGAACCAAAGCACAGTTTCTTGGTAGCTGCATTTTTTCAGGTGGGCTCTCTGCTTGCTGGCAGTGAGCTCATATTAAAGAGGTTCCTGACTCAAGCTTAGCAAAAACTGCACAAATAAGACTTACCTAATTCATGCGGGCAGCACAAATAGCTCTAGCTTTTGGAAGGTCTTGAACTTAAATGGGGTTTGTGAGCAGTGTGCTATTAGTTGTTTAATGACTGTATAGCTATGCTGCAACCATGGAGCTGGGGCATTACAGAGCACAGCTACCAGAGGTGGTGAACATAACTCCACCATGTTGGAACAGGAGAAGCGAGAAGTCAGCAGGCAGGATCATATGATCCTTGCCATGCCCAGCTAGCATTTTTTAAAAAGTGGGCGCTCCCCTGGTTAGAAAATGATTACAGATATGCAATAAGAACAGAATCAGATAAAAATAAACCTCTGTGTGTTTAAAAAAAAGAAATATGCAGACTTAAGAAAAAGAAAATGGGTATAGGCAGTTCTAGAAACAAAAATAGTTTTTAAAAATCAAACAAAGTCTTTAAAGAGACAAAAAAGTAACAAAAAGAATATAGACAGTCATACATTAAAGGAGAAAAGATAATAAAAACAATATTAAAATGGCACAGAGAAACAAACCACATAAAGTTAGAATATAGACAGAGAGTCTGGATTATGTATATTATTGTGTTTTCTTTGAATTTTTTGAGTGTGAAGGAGCTAAGTAACCAACATATATACTTTAAAGATATCTTGACTTAAAAATTGTCTAAGAGGACATTACTTAAAAAAAAAAAGGTTCTGCTTTTGTTTCCACAATGGATGGGAACTTGTGGATTCCTTTTATACTAATGTGGTTTGATGGAACAAGACCTCCTGAAAAGTTCCATGAACTCTAAGAATACTTTGCCCAACAAACAGCAGGAAGTAGTTTGGAGAAAGCAACACCTAAATTCCCAAAATGATTCTTTATAAATATTTGCTTTCACTTAAAGGGGGATATTATATAGAGATCAATACTTTGCATTGGTATGAATTTGGTCTATTGATACAAATTTAAGGTCAAATTTGTTACATTGTGTATATGTATGCTCTTGTTTAAGGTATTGTATTTATGTAGGTCACTTAAAATGTAATGTATAGTTAAGAAATATAGATTAATAGAGAGTCATCTGTAATAACCAAACTTTTAATTACATTAATTAGATTTTCTAGATATATAGAGATGTATTTCAGTTAGATAAATAATTTTCCCTTCAAAGACCTACAGAATATGACACTTAAAATGTTTTAGAAGTTTAGACTTGTTTGACAGTGAGATAGGTTTGCATCTGTCAGCACCAATCTACTTCAAGAGTTTTATGGGCGTTGAAGAGACTCCTTATGAAATTTGTTAGCCATTTGGGAAAAAACTGCTCTTGCCTGGACTGCTTAATGGTACGCTGTATGAACTAGACATGCAAGAACCACAGAAAAGTGATTGCTAAACTTTCCTAAAGACAGAATGGTTCTTCAGGGTTCCTGCTTCATAGAAGAAACTGTCAGACATTCTGCAGCACACAGAAGAAAGCAACTGATGAACTTTGCCTGTGTAAGGGAGAGCATATATTCAAATTTCCTGCTTCACTGACAACTCTGCCAGATATTATGGGCCTGCAGGTTGAAGATGGATGCTCCGATGTTACAGAAAAACTTTGGTTGACTGTCCAGGCAGCAAAATGCCAATGTCATTTCCAGTGTTTTGGAAGTTACTTACAATGCACTTGCTGTTTATTTAGGTAATATTATATTCTTCTGGGGACTTTAATAGAGTTGAAGACTAGATAACTATAATTAAAGGTTTTTTATTTATGATAAAAGGTAAATTAGATACAAATCTTTAGACTCACAAAGATAAAATCGATGATAGAATATTTCCTTTAATATTTTCAGATACAGATAGACTAAATATTACAATTGTAATTCTTGCTTGATATCCGTTTTGCTATGTGTAATTTTACTATGTTAAAGTTAAAACTTTCATTTTTATTTGGGAAGAAAAGGGGAGATAATGTGGGATTCCCCTCTGTATCCTGTGATATGTTTTATTGCCATTGGTTAATAAAGAATCTGCTTCAATCAATAACAGGTCAGAATAAAGCCAGGCAGGAAATCTGAGCAGAGAAATAGAGGAGAAGGCAGAGTCAGGGAAATACCATGTGGTTGCCAAAGAAGACAGACACAAGAAACTTACCAGTAGGCTACAGCCTCATGGTGATAGATTGATTAACAGAAATAGGATAATTTAAGATGTAAGAGCTAGCAAGGAATAGGCCTAAAGTATTGACTGGACAGTGTTGTAATTAATATAGTTTCTGTGTGATTATTTGGGTCTTGGCAGCTGGGAAACGAATGAGTACTCTATGTCTACCGTATTGAGGTATAATTCTATTGTGCACTGAAGTGATTCTGTTTTCATTTCTCTAGTGAAGATCCTACTGCATGTACTAGCTTTGTGGGGGCCTAGCCTGTCTGGGTGCTCACTTTACTAGACCTGGATGGAGGGGGGAGGACCTTGGACTGCCCACAGGGCAGGGAACCCTGGCTGCTCTTTGGACTGGAGAGGGAGGGGGAGGGGAGTGGAGGGTGGGAAGTAGAGGGGAAGGGAGGCAGGGAGGAGGCAGAAATTTTTAACAAAAATAAAATAAAATAAAAAAGAATAATTAAGTTATTTGATTTATAGAACATTAATGTATTAAAGCACCTGCCTAGATTCAAATTCTGTTTCTGCCACTTACTAAATTGAGTAAATTTGAATACAAACAGTGAGTTAATACTTTTACCTTACTTTCTCCATCTGTGAAACAGTGTGTGTGTGTGTGTGTGTGTGTGTGTGTGTGTGTGTGTGTGTGCAAACCCTGGGGAATTGTGACACAAGTAAATAGTCTAGAGTCCTCTTTTTTTCTGACTGCTCTGTAGCTGCTCTCTTCTCTCTGTCCCTGAGTGAGAGGGAAGAGAGATGAAGAGATAGAGCCTACATGGACTGTTTTCTGAACAAGACCCAAAAGACATTACTTGCTTAGACTTTCTGAGCTTTTGTGGCTTTAGACATAATGAAACATCAATTTGATCCCATAGAAATAAAGGGATAACTTCCCAGGACACAGTGAGGAAGAGCAAAGACGAGTAGAATATTACCTAAGGACAGGACTGGGACAGAGTGCAGACACCTGGAGGAAGGCTGGCAGGGGTGCTGTGTTCATGAGAACTTGGCCTTCTGTCCAACCATCTGTGCTTTCACCTGGCTTGTGGGTGTTCATCCTCAACAGATAAGCTGCCTGGTTTGGGTTCAGGCTTTGTCATTTATTGGCTTCATGACTGCATATTCTCTGCATCTTGGTTTTCTCATTTAAAAACAGAACTGCAAATGATTCTCAGTGTATAACAGAGACATACCCCAGCAAGCCTACTCTAAATTGAAAATGCATTTGACAACCAATCGAGCATTACAGTTGAAGGAATCCACCTTGAATCTGCTCATATTGATTTTCACTGGACTGTGCATGACATCATTTAACCAAAAAGCACTCTGTAACACGGGGTTGGAGATCTTATGTAATTCACAGAGTATAGTACATGGTATGGGTTCTATACCACTGTGGCTGTCTGACTAGGATCTGTGATTGCTATTGTTCCAAGAATCTCAAGAACATTGTACCATGTATCACTAACCTGGAAGGCATTCAAATTCAAGACTGAAATTTTCCATATCATGTTTGTACCACTGTAAAACTGAAAACAAAAATAGCTACATCCTGGTTCTTTGGCACCTGTAATCCTATTCTCTCCTCCAGCAAAGAATGACTTGTGGATTAATTGAGTTGGCATATCAAGTGTACGCAGAAATACGCCTGTAATATTCAGTACTGTATTGAGGAGCTCTAACACTATGCCCAGAACCTATAAAGCTTTTCTATATATTCACAATTACAATTTAAGTGAAAGGAAGCATGAAAATGTAAAGAGGAAGGCAGGAGGTGTATCTCGGTTGATACAGTGTTTGCCTAGCCTACACAGAACTCCACAGGAACTTTATGTGGTGATGCACACATGTAATCATGATATAAGAAAGAGGATCAGAAGTTCAAGGTCATTCTATGATACCTGATGAGTTTCAGACTAGAGTTGGCTACATGATACCCTGTCTTGAAAAAAAAAAAGAAAAAAAAAACACCTAAAAGAAAAAGTGCACCACTCTATATAAAGCAACTATTTTCTTTAGTAGCTCCTGTTTTAGGAGCCCTGCAGAAGTCATTCTTTTAGAAATAGGATGCTTACACCTATGAAGGATGACTGACTGTGAAAACTTACTGGACCAGGGTGTCCAAGGTTCCCATTGGGGATCAGGCAGAAAGGTATGTAGTGCCTGGGTGACTATGAAGCTGGCTTTATCCCAAAACAAAGGAGGTTGT
>CAWTZC010000317.1:0-21425 GCA_963919715.1 Microtus obscurus
TGTTATTCTTTGGTCCCGCCCCGCCACGCGCCACGCCTTTTAAACTCCGAACTCCGCCTGAGATCTCTCTCTCTCTCCTCCGCCATCTTCCCGTGTGCACGCGGACTTTTCTCTCTGTCTGTCTATCTCTATCTCTTTCTCCTTTTTCTCTCCTCTCTCCCTCTCTTTCTCTCCCCTCAATAAAATGTCTTATACTTATTCTCCTATGGTGTTCATGCCTCTGTTTTCTCCGCCACCGGCCGCCAGCGAGCGTGCGTACCCGCTGGTGAGAACCGGCGCGTTTCTACCAGCCTGCCTCGCTGGCGCACCTCGCTTGTTGAGAACCTGCCGCCGTTTCACCAGCCTGCCTCGGTAATCGCAATGAACATCAATGGTGCCGTGGGTGACTCCTGAACCAGGTTCTTTTCCACTTGACGGCCTACAACCCACGTGTTCCATCGCCGAGCAGCCCCTACAAACAACTAATCAGCTAACTGTGAGTGTTCCCTTCCTGCCAGCTTTAACCATTCTTCTGACCCAAGGGATTGGCGGATGAGCCCGGCAACTCTTCGCGGTTTTAGGGATGGGGGAACCTTCATTTATTCCCCTTCGGGCTGGCATTCAAACTCGGCTTGTCTCCTGTGCTGAGACCGTGCCCGGGATGGCGTTAGCTAGTCCCCAGCTCACGCTCGCCTGGAGGCCCGGGGTCTCCAGTTCTCTTTCTTTTCATTCCTTTTCTTTTTTCTCCACCTACCCTTTCCGTCTACAAACGCTTTTAGCCCACCGGTCTCGCGTGTATGCGCGGAGTACTACCACCCGGCTTTACGCCTATAAACCGGCTTTTAGCCCACCTGTCTCGCGTGTGCGCGCACGAGTACCTAAAGCCCGACCGTGGCTAAATCCCTCTTCCGTCGGAGGCTCGAGTGGATTCAGCCAGGTCATAGCACCCCCCCGTGAGCTCGGACGCCCTGTTCATAGGGCCCGGGGTTCGTGTGACCTGCATCTCGCCTTAACGGGAAGCCGTTCTCGTTGTAGGCCTGAGGTGCACGGTCTTTGCGGGTGTTTTTGCGGTCTTAACCATGGGAGCCAAGCATCCCGGACCTGTAACTCCGGTCTCATGTTTTTAAATGCCCCACTTATCAAGTCTCTGTAAATGGCCAGTTTTGGTTCCAAGCCTTTTTGCCCCTCCCCTCTGCGGCTTTTGGTTGTGGCTGGCAGGCTTTCCAACTAAGCAGACTACACTGGCGGTCGCCATCTTGGCTGAGGCCAGATGGGTCAGGTGACCTTTTCGCCATCTTGGCTGAGAGCCAGGTCACAGACCACACTCTCCCCGGTTTCACTACCCTGCCTCTTCACTTGGTTTTCACTAAATTCCTCATGCCCAACTGTTAAATATGTTTTGGGCAATGGCAAATGTCTCTGATGGGCCGTCAATGAGGCGTCCACGTTGCTCAAATTTCTTCCGTTCACTCTCTCAATGCATAATGATTGTTATTACATCTCATTTCAGACTACAAATCATGAGTCTCATATTTTAAGCTGGTATGTACCTTTAACTCTCTTAAGCGTGTTTTCTATCATTGTCGGTTCTGGCATTAACCTTCCATTGCCAGGAAGTTTCCTTTCTGCCCGTTTGCAAATGTGGACCTTACCTGTTAAGAGCTAGTATACTGCAGCTATATCTAAAACAGCCCTCAAACTGCTCAGAGATCTGGGGAATGTGATATTTAAGTATTTAATTATTAAAAAATCTTTTCACACCAACAAAAAGGACAGGTTGGCTCCTAGGACAGACACATGGAGAACAACGTCCTTCTGCATTTGCTTTGACTGCAGAGCCAACCATTGGGCAAACCTGCCTTTCATCTAAACTGTCTCTAGACGTGGACAGAATCGCTGGAATCGACAGCCCAAGCTGCTCAGGTCAAGGTAGCTGTCTTCCTACTTTCTTAGCCCACAGGATCTTCTGGAGCCTGGCAGGCCCTGCGCTAAACAGCAAGCATCAGTACAACCCCCAGCACGACCATGGAGGGACCCCAAAAGAGTAGCTCGAGTGCCAACCAAGTAAGTTCTCTGTCATTTTTACTTTAATCAAGTAACTCACGTAAAATCTTATATTTCTCAAAGATCTCTGACAGGTTTGACAGCTGAGAGGTTTTGTCAGGTTGAGGTTTTTGCAAGGTGACCTCACACAAACAAATTTCAAATCAAATTTATCTCTTATGCTACAGTCATATGTCATAAAACTTCTGTTTTCACAAACCCAAGGAGGTCTCTTGAGCTCCAGGGAGCCAAATTAAAACAGGTCAGATACCCCTCAATTCCCTGGTCCTAAAAAATTTTTTTTAACACATTAATTTAACTCTCTTCTTTGTTCTGCCAATACCTTAGGCCATGCCACAAAACACCGGTCAAAAAGCAAAGGGACCAAGTGACGCCAAGATGTCCCCAACCTTCTCTCGCTTCCCCCCCCAAGACAACGCCCACAAATCAGCAGGAAGCAGCCTTGAGAATTCGTCGTCCCAATTCCTTCAAACTGGAGCATCTAATTTGTTTTTTTTATTAAAAACAAGAGGTGCATATGTTATTCTTTTGGTCCCGCCCTCGCCACGCCACGCCTTTTAACCTCCGAACTCCGCCTGAGATCTCTCTCTCCTCCGCCATCTTCTACCGATGTGCACGCGGACCTCTCTCTCTCTGTCTCTCTATCTCTATCTCTATACTCTTTCTCCTTCTCTCTCCCCTCTCCCTCTCTTTCTCTCCCCCTCAATAAAATGCCTTACTTATTCTCTGTGTTCAGCCTCTGTTTCTCCGCCACCGGGCCGCCAGGGCGCGGCACCCCGCTGGTGAGAACCGGCCGCCGTTTCACCAGCCTGCCTCAGTAATCGTTTCCCGCTGGTGAGAACCTGCCGTTTCACCAGCCTGCCTCGGTAATCGTTTAATGAACATCACCGCCTATACTTTCTGCCTGGCTACTGGCCAATCAGTGTTTATTTAAAATATAATTGACAGAATACAGACCATTGTCCCACACCAATTTTCTAATATCATAGACAACAGTTTAAATCTATTTGCAATAATCTTTGTATTTACAGTTCCTTCTCTCCACAGTTCAGTGCTACATTTATCTTTCTCTTTTATGAATACATTGCTAAGCCATCTCTCAATTTGTAAGAAAAAATAAAGCATATGAAGTATAAATTTTGATTAATAGGTCATATATGGAATCAAGTATCTCTTAAACATTTTATAATATCAATATATATATATATAAAACTCACTTCATTAAAAATGAATTAAATTATATAATTATGCTCATAATAGCTACTACTAACAGTTGACATTCATGAAGTGTGGGTGTAAGGTTGTATTCTAAACACTTTCCACCTATCAGTCTATTTAATTCCACCATATAGCAAGCCAAGCAACTCTCCCTACTGAGCTCAGGATTATTGGTCATAAAAGTAGAAAATTACTTATAGTTATTTAAAAACGGCAGTTATTAGTAGTCTAATCACAAGATCTGATAATATAAAGCTAACATTGCATGTCTACAGAGATGTGTCCATTAATAAAATTGCCTATTATACAAGCATTTGGGCCTCAGCTGGAATAGGGAAACCTTTGCAAAACTCTGAATGTACTATACAACTTTGGAATCCCAGAGCCATGGATGTGGGAACAGGTCATTCCCTTGGGAGTTCACTGGCCAGTCATTAAAGTGTAACTAATAATCTCCTAATTCAATGAGATCCCTGTCTCAAAAAATAATATAGATATTGATAGAAGACTCTCTCTCCCTCTCTCCTTCTCTCTCTCTCTCTCTCTCTCTCTCTCTCTCTCTCTCTCTCACAATCTCTCTCTCTCAGTAGTAAAAGGCTAATGTTTGGTTACACCCTTCTCCCTCACTTAGGTCTTCTGAATAACTAACTCTTTTACTTCCCAAAGATAAAATGAAAAACATACAGCTTTCATTCTATTTTTAATTTCTTTTGGGGGGACTTCATGCCCCAAAATAAGTGCCTTATATGAAAATAAGGCACTCTTCTGCTTATACACGTAATTATGAAAGGAAATATAGAAGTAGCAAGCTATAGCATTAATAATTTGCATTTCCTGAAACCTTCACTTCTTCATACAAGTTTCTACTTGGAAGATAACCCTGAAAAATAAATAACATAGTGATTTTTTTCTCCCAATGTACCTTATTCTTTTTTCTTAGCTACCAATATCTAAGTTGAGATATCTGCAAAATATCCAGAGTCATTCATTAAAAGCCAAAACAGTGGATAGCAGTGAGAGCAAAAATCTGCACACCCATCCTAAAATTAGTGATACATCTCTGGAAGAATTCTGCTTCTTGCTTTTGTTTTTGTATTGCAAAATTTAGAAATTTTATAGATTTTTGTGTACAAAATAAAATAATAATAAATAATAAACAAACATTTATTATAAGCTTGTGAGCTTAGTTCTGACATCAGAGCCAGAGTCTCACCTCTTGAGGATATTTAGTCTGGCTAGTACATGCATCAGAACAGTTGAACGAAAATGCCATTAAGAAAATATTGCTCCTTCACGATAAAGCAGTTACCACTGCTTCTGCTTTCTATGAATTCTCATCTTACTCGTCTTGTAATTAACTGTTTGATATCATGCCCTGAGTTTATAAAACCTGAATTGGTTATGTCCAATAGTAGATACTAAATCCAATATTAAACATGTAAAAGGGGATTTTATTTTTTAAAATATCTTCAGTTAATAAAGAAATTTAGCAGCTGCAATTAAATTCCTCAATTATTTTGAGATTTCATTAACTTCCCCAAACTCATACTGCCAAGAGCCCTGTGTTCTCTATGGAACATCCAATGGGCTTTGTGGATGTACTAAAGAACCAAATATTAGCGATTAAGTGTTAGGACTCACTTTTTGGTAGGGTGGGGATTGAAAATAGTTGCAACACTTTGCATTGAAAACTTCATAGGTGAAATATATGTAACTGTTAAAACACATACTGGTGTACAGTTAGTCCATACGTGAGGCACGGAGAGATTTTTCCTGTTGAGAGGCGTGAATAGGGATACTACAGCAGGATAGGATTAGGTCAAGTGCTAAGCAAAGCGGTAGCTCTATATGCAGAGCAGGCTGTGATCCAGGGAAGTATGGAAGACCAAAGAGCATGTGAGAGCTCCCATCAAAAAATGAACAGCCGAAGACCATGGCAGAGTTAGGAGTTCCCAAACAAAATGGCTGGGGCTAATGAGTGAGACCCTGCACACACACAAAGAATTATATGCATTTAATTTTTATAAGTAATTCTTGTGCTAGTGTCCTTACCGGTGTGGAGGTGTATGCCTGAGACAGTATTCACGTGGAGGTCACGCATATAATTTGTAACATAGTTCATTTTCTCCTACCACAATATGGGCCTAGGCATCAATTCACTTTCCCAGGCTTGGCCTAGAAAAGAACTTTCTAACTGACCTCCCTTGTGAACCCCAGAAAATAAACTTTAAAGAGTATATTTTATTCTTTTGAAAATTTCAACATTATATTTTTTAATATATTCAAACTCCTCAGCTCCTCCTTCTCCCTTCCTATCCCTTCCCACCCAAGTTTGAGATTGCTTTTCCCCCTCTCAGGTTGAGTTAGGGGTTGCACACTAGGGCTTGGGGCTGGGGTCTGCTTTGGTTTGTTCAGTCTGCGGGTGTGGGGGTGGTTCACATAATTATAAAACACGGACTGTTCCTCTGCCAGCAGGCATGGCATGCTAAAGTTAGGTGTAATGCTGAGTCTTTTTCCTTGTCTGTGTCTTTTTCTCTGCTTCACAATAAATGCTGTACACAAATATACTTGCTTATATCTGTAAATGGTCTTTCTACCAAAACCTATACCTAAAGACAAGTGTATCACCAGTTTGACAGTGCATTGAGAGTAGAATTAATTTTAGATAAAATTTCCAATATAATAGCACTATATTATATATATTTATGTTTGAATTTAATATATATCCTCAGTTTTAAAAATATCTTTAAAAATGCTTGAATTAGGAAACAGATAGTTAAAATTTATATACCATTCTCATTCCACCCTCGGATTTTGGTATGTGAATTTTCTTATATTTTTTATGCTTTCTTAGACATATACAAGCAGTACACTATAAAAAAAGTAGCTACTAGTTTTAATAGATGAATATTTCCCTCATTTCATTACAAAACCAATAGACGTTATGACTAATTTCTTTAGTCATAACTAGGCAAAAGCATGTTTTCATAATCACTGAATTAGCATTAGTTCCACAGTACCTCCTCAACAAAAATGCTGGACCAGGCTGGACAGTGTGCACTCTTGACATGAAAGGCTATGTTTACGTGTATGTCTAAATTCCTTAACATGCTCTGTGTCTATAATGCACAGAAACTACCATTTTCAATAATGGAAAATCCAACAATATGCTAAACAAGAAAAAAATAATGCAACATAACAGAAACTATGCTATTGGTGGGGTAGGGCAGTGAGAAGGCTGGACAGGGAAAGTACTTGCCTCCGAGTCTAAGAATCCCGGGTGTCCGTACCCACAGGGCGAAAGGAGTCAGCTGACTGACAATTTGTCCCCCTCTTGAACATCATGGTGTGTGTGACACACACAAGTGTGCGCATGCATGTGCGCGCGCGCACTCACACACACACACACACACAATAAGTAAATATTCAGTTTAAAAACATGCTATAGAGAGTGCTATTTTTCCCTCCCAAAACAGAAAATGAAACTGCAAAGATATTAGCTAAAACGTAAGCCCCAATTGTACAAGATGCCTTACGTTTTCTGAAGGGGGACATGACTCTCTGAGGTATTACAGTGCCAGGTTGGTTGGTGGAACCAACAGAGGTAAGCTCTTATTCCGTCTCCCAGCTTCTTACCAAGCCCCTTATTATAGTGTTTCTGGAGAGGAAGTATCAGAGTATTAAACTGGCAAGGACAGACAACTGCACTAATCCTAGCTGAGTGACCAAGAAGTCGTGAGTGCCATTTTTAAATAAAATAATAAATCAAAAACATCATTGTCAATAAATCATTAATGTTTCTGAAATATGCTTATAGGTAATTCCTGTAAGAACTCTATGGTCTTCTAAGCAGTGTGGGTCTCCTGGACTCTATAAGACCATAGGCATCGTTCCTCCAGTTCATCAAAGGGGATAAAGAGTTTCTAGGACCAAGCAGATATTTCTACCTCCAGTTTACTAATATCTTCTTTTTCAGTTGTTGTACACGCATCCATGTCTATTATATTCATGGAGATATTTTGTCTAACAGCTCTTTTCAGAACTTTGTTAAGTTTATAGATCTTTGGTTTATGTATTGTAGTTTCTTGTTTTGTGTTCATGGGTTTTTGTGTGTGAATGGGTAAAGTGTCTCAATTTGTATGTATTTCTTGTGCTTTTTCTTTAGCTTTATTATGCTTTCCTTTTTCCTATTCTACCTTTGTTATTATTATTATTTTCTAATGAGAGAAAAACGCTTGGAGTTGAATGGGTGAGAAGGGTAGGAGATTCTTGGAGGAGTTGGGAGAAGGGAAACTGTAAGTATATTATATGAAACAAAACTCCTTTTTTCAGTAAAAAGAAATATTTAAAATATGTCTATTTATAAATTACATATATAGTATAGATATTCTTGAGATTGTGGCTTGTGCTTTCAGTACATGAATTTAGACCGCCATAAAACATCTTGCAAGAATCAGTTTTCTCCTTCTGATATATGAGTCCCAGCTATGAAGCTAGGTTATCAAACTTGAAGGCCAGTGCTTTTACCAGATGAGCTGTGTTTCTGTTCCCTGACCTTTAATCTCTTAATGGTCGAACCCAGACAACCTGGAAGTGAGTGAGCTCTCACTCCTGCTCTACCTTCAAGCAAATAGAATCCACTGCTAGCATGGAAACATTCCTCCAGAAGGAAGTCTCTCTGGCATTCAGTTTTTGTAGAGGTGGAAGTGGTGAATTGACAACACTTACCAGTGAGATTTACTAGAGTTGGGGCACAGGCTTCTTCTCACTATTGCTCTGAGATGGGGCAATGTGGAAAACCAGTCAAGCAACAAAACACCAAGTGGAAGTCAACAGCCCCAACTTTTTCTAAATGCAAACCAGGCTTTTAAGATGGGATATTTATTGAGGCAGTGGGCCGTGACATGTTTTAACAGTTTGTGGGCATATTTCAGGATTTTAAATATTTGGCAGTGTAACACAAAAGTGCTAGAACCAGCTCCATATGATAAGTACACTTGGCCTCGATGTGAAACGGTAACGATCAAAATATAATTTCTTATAATTGCTATTATAAATCCACTCTGACTCTAAGGGGCTTTACCTGTCACTGTTAATTAAATCTGCGCTTTGTCACTTGTGATGATCCATTGACTACAGAAAAAGTCGTTAATTTTTGAACCAATAACAAATTACAAAATGTAATTGCAAGGGCTGTTTTATTTCCAGGGCTAGGTGGCGAAATCCCCTTAATATTCAAAAAAAGGTGAGGTATCTTTTGAGTGTTACCATACCCCTGTCTCACAGCCCTTGGGTTTAGTATTGGCAGCAAGCATTCTACAATTATTCAGTTTCTTAATTAGATTTAGCTATTAATTTAACTATTCTATCATACAGGAACAGAGAGTACAACCCTATTTGCTAGTTAATTTTTCTTTCTGCTTTTACTAAACAATTTCTGATGGCCACATATGGACACAGATTTGCTTCTGGAGTCTTGTTATTCATCCAGTTGCCTCTGATGCATGGCATTGCACACACACTGCTTACTTTCACTGGCATAAAAACTTGGGAATTTTAGATATAATCACAATTTATATTTGTGCCAAATTTACAAAAAGCAATTAGGACACATCTGTCTTACTATTTTTAGTGTATTTATTATATAATTTATTTATGTGTATGTGTATAAGGTATTTCAAGTGCCCATAGAAGACAAGTAATGTCGGTGGGGATCAGTTTCCCTGGTACTAAAGATCCACAGACCTGTGTACCAGCAAGGTGGGTACTGAATCTGAGTTGTGGGTGTCTGATTGAGCAGCAAACACTTTTAACCACTGAGCCATGTCCAGATCCTGTCTTTTCTGTGCCTCGCTATCTGTGAAGTATGCTCTTCCTTTCCTTGTACAGATAAACTAAACTGAGTTCCCACGGATGATAATTATTCTCAGTCACACTATTATTATGTATCAAAGTATTTGACTCACCAATAAGCTTTTCTAAACCCTGTGTATCTCAAATCACTAGTTTTATGGATAATAACAATGGAAATTAGCAAACATACACTGGAGATTTAGTGTCTTCCCCAAATTAACAAATATCATCGTATCAGGAGATACCCATGGATAATACATAGGTTAGATAGAATTACTGTAATTAAAAGAGGTTCCCTTTTCAATATTGAGGCCACGACAGGCTCACAGAGTCAATGAGCATGATGTCACGAGTACAACTCCAGAAGTTCTAAGAAAAGAAATAAGAGTCTGCCCGGGAAGAATTGTAAAGGTAAAGGTGCAGCAGGCTGAGGGGAACTGAGATCTTGTCCCAGTGTAAACCCAAAGATTTTTGGTTGGTGAAACCAGCTGTCAGAAAGACTAATAGAGGGCATGAGTGAGAGGCCTTGCCTCCAAGGCCAAAGATGTGAGTTCACTGAGACCCCCAAGATAGAAAGAGAGAACCAACTCCTTCAAGTTATCCTCTCACCTTCGTGTGTGCATGCTATAATATGTGCATCTTGCATACAAGCAAATAAATAAATAAATAGTTAATGGATCAGTGAGTAGGAAAATACACAGACTGTCAATCCCCACCTCTCTTAAATCTGTCATTTTCATTATGTAAATAACTACAAATAGAAATATGTGTCTAGCTACACCTGAACCTGTCTGACCTCTATTTGAAGATTGGTATCTCCAGATTTATGCGTAATTGTTAACAGTTTGGTGATATGATTAATGAATACAAAAACCCCACACTGAGAACCCCCAATGAGTATCAGAAAGCAGCAGATCCTAAGACCAGACAGGCAAAACAGAGTGAGACAAAGCAACGTAAACACAGCTAGGACGACAGGAAATGCTGCACGTAGGAAGTAAGAAGACTCTTGTAGGAGACAAGGTAAGGTAGAATTTTCTGCCCACACAACTGGGAGCCAGCAGTTCTATCTGAAAGAATCTACACTAGCAAGGGAATTAACAATATAAAGACATGAGGGAGAAACATGCATTATCGTTGTGCATGTAATGAAGTAATATGAATTGTTTAAATCACAGTACACACTCTATTTTTCAAATGTCATAGATTCATATGTATTAACAAATCCTCCTTATCCTGTTAAGTAAACAAGGAAATTGGCAGAATAGTAAACTCAGTATATCTGTATTTAAGAGGGAAAATACTTGCCCTAATAATGCATACAAAGGAACAAAGGACATGCAAATCATTAACTTCCTTTAGTCTTTGGTGACAGTATTTTTCCATGGAGTCCCAGACTTGCCTTGAATTTAAAATCTTCCCTGTTTCGGCTTCCAAGTGCTTACACTACAGTCACGAACTCCCACACCTGGCTGCCATAGTCCTATTTAACAATAACATTGACTGACAGCAAAGACTATGCTAATCATATTGTTTGCATACTTTGAGTTTCATTGGTGAAGGTTAATTATAAGTTTTCATGCAATCATATGCTTGCTTAAGTCCTACTAATTTTAGGATGTAGTTCTCTCAATTGCAAATACATTTCAATTTTTCTCGTAGTTACATTTGACTTGAACACTACCAGGTGGTCTTGATACAACAGATTCAATGAGGTTTCTTGAATCATGTGCACCTTGAATACAAAAGACATATTTTTTTTGTGGTGAAGGGGAATGGGTTCCTAGTGTCTCAAACAGCACAAAGCTGTTTGCAAAAATCTATGATAAAGATGAAAAAAAAAAATTTGTGTTTAAATTAGGTCCAGTAGATTAGTGTTCCTTCTTTCTTCAAGGTTTCATTTGATTTTGTCGTGTGTGAATGTTTTGTCTGCATTGTATGCATGTGTGGACAGCATGTGTCTGCCCACAAAGGTCAGAAAAGTTCGTTGGATCCCCTAGAACTGAGCTACAAAAAATGCTTCTGAATCACCATATGGGTTCTGGTAAATTAACCTTTGTCCTCTGCAAGAGCAACAAAGTACTCTCAACTATTGAGTCAACTCTCTAGCCCTAAGTGAGGCTTTTCCAATGAATGTAAATATTTCTTCCATTTTCAGGACACCAATTCATTTTTAAACTATCTGTTCTCTTTTTACTATTTTCTTTTTTATTAAGAAACATTTTCTCAATTAATCTAACAATATTTTGACTGTTACTTCTTATATAACTATAAGCCTATCATACCATTTCAAAGTAGCAACCAGCTTTGTGGGTATCTGGAAAGCACTGATGCCAAAAGGATCTGGCCACTAAACACTGCTATTTCCAAATTCTCCTCGCATATCTAAAGAAAGTATTTGAGAGAAAATACTGGGAAGGAAAAAGAAAATCCAGAAACTAAATGTCTTAGCAGACTCCATGCTTTAAAAATACTTCACAAAGTCAATGTCTTCCAACACCACAGGTGTTATGCTCTCAGTAATGCATTCTCAGTGTCTTCACACCACAGGTGATACACTCTCAGCATTGCATTGTCTATGTCTTCACACCACAAGTGCTATCTCTCCAGCATTGCATTCTCCATATATTCACACCACAGGAGTTGCACATACCAGCACTGCATTCTCGATGTCTTCACACCACAGGAGTTGCACATACCAGCACTGCATTCTCGATGTCTTCACACCGCAGGTGTTATACTTCCCCAGCAATGCATTTCACTGCCAAATCCTGTAACCTCACATTTCTCAAACTTCACTAAGCTTGCCACTAGATGCAGATCACAGGTTCATACAGCTCCTTATTACTTCATTTTTTAAAGAATGTTTCAAAGAATCTTAGACTTTAATGAAAACAAATATCAATTTGTACACTTACATGTCTAAGGTATCCAGTGTCTTTGGGGAGGTTAGTGTATGGTATCATAGATTTGAGGGGAAATGCATGGCATTCGAATGCTGAAATCTCAAGAGAGGGCTGGGAGAATCTCTACATGGGTAAAGTGAATGCTAATCAATTGCTTAAAGGCTAAAATTTAAATTCTCAGTACCAACAAAAAACCTGGAAGAGGGGGTTGTGTCTGTAGACCCAGGTTTCCTATGGCCAGATGGCAGAGAAGAGAGAATCACTCACACTCTCTTAGGTCAACCAAAGCACATACAACAGTATAGCATAGCCATGAACAACAAAAGAGGACCAACACTTGAGGGTAATTGCTGACCTCCACATGGGTGCTGTGCATAGCATGTATGAATTTATGATGATACAGGGTATGGGGGGTGTAGAAGAGGAGGGAGGAGAAAAGAAGAGAGATAGTGCAAAGGGAATTTCCCATCAAAGAATGTGTCTAGATTGAAAATACCCTGGTTGTTAGTGATTATATGGCAGCGGGAGAGGCTAGCAGAAGTAGAGTGATCTCAACTTTGACCTGGACACAGTGAATTAGGTGACATAAGAATGGACACAGGAGGCAAATAGTATAAGTATGTACTTTTAACCTGAAGAGACAATGCCACTGCAGTGGCTGCAAATCCATCAGTAGCATTAGCTAAAAGTGACTTTGATATTGTCCAACTATTCTAATGTCAAAAATGACATAGTTTTTATCTTCACTGAGGAACTAACAGAACTATGATTAAACCATCCTGTGCCATGGTAGAAGAGAAACAAACAACGGGAATTCTTAGTCATAGACAGTTCCACCATAGCAAATTTTTTTCCCGTGTATTACCCAACTCTTCAGTGTTCAGGCAGCACCCACGTCCAGATCTCGAAGTCGAGACTGTGACTCAGCACATACACTCTCTTCCAGAAACAAAATGTTGAACTTTTTCTGTTGTTATAAGAATTTCTGAAAATTGTTCTCATTTACTTCAGTGAGCAACAAAGAGTTTCCAGCTGACAAAAGCTGAGAAGCAAACATCATCTCATTTCCAGAAAACTCATACAAGAGCAGGACTGGCTACAAACACTTTCTCTTTTATTTTGATTTTTGTAGTGTTCAGGAACAAAACCTGGCCTAAGCAACACTACCACTGACTACACCACTAGTGCTGGACCATGTTTATAGAGAAAAAGCTATTATGACACTTTGTATTTGGAGGCAAATGTCAGACACATAAGAATATTGTTATGTGCTAGACCTATAACATGCTCATCCCCAACCAGCACTTATGCTTCTCCAAACAAAGCCCAGCCTAGTAATTACTCTGTATTTGCAAATAAGTGAAGTTCCTGTCTGCCACCAAGTGCAAAAAAATTAAAGGAGGCGATAACACAGTATGTGTGATTTAAGGACAGTTCAGCCCAGCCTCTAATTGCTCTTGGGATCTGAATTTGGCAAAACCATAAGACCACCTCAACAAAAGACTCCATGCAGGTAGGCCTATAAAACCTAATTATTTCTCAAAGTAGACCATTCCTTTTAAAATAAAAGAAAGCCATGAGCAATAAAGACTATGCCATTAACAATTAGTCTTCTGCACACATGATTAGACTCAGACAGATAAAGCAGCCTTTAAATTTAATGACTAATCCTGTATTTGCAGAGTTCAATATTCTGTACTAATTATGTTAAAATACCTTGTGTTACTTAAAGGTACTTACACTGCAAAGTATGACATGCTCTCCATGGAATCATGGGTAACACTTAATATTCAACTCCGAAATCAACAGACACTTGAATGGACGATTTCAGGAAGAATCTGCTGGTTTTCAGTTCTCCAGTGTGTTTTTGGGAGAAATTTTAAGCCTTTACCAATCAGAATACTTCCTGACACACTTTAGTTCAGCAATAATTATGGTTAAACCATGAAAATCATGTTCCTTAAGCATACATTCTCAAATTTAAGAATGAATTAAAATGGATTCAGATACCCAACCAGAAAAGAAGCCTGGTAAAAAATAAAACAAAAAGAGGGAACTTGTCTTTGATGTCTTTGATTTTGTCCAACATTTTTGGAGTTTTAAAAATAATGGTACAAAAGACAGTGAATGAACCTATTAGAATTTGGCGAAAAGCAACACTAGTTTACATTTCACTGGAACTGAATCATCATATCTATCTCTAAGTAGAACAGATTCCTTTTTCTCTTGCTGCTTTACACAAATCTGACTCTACCCAGGGTGTGGATGTTCTTCTGTGAATGGTAATGGGCGTTATGTAGTGTATGCTACAGCTACTGAAGGAACAAACCCAGGGCATGGTGGGTGCTTAGTGAACAAGACTCCTTTAATATCAAGTAACATAGTGATTTTCTTTTTACATTAACAGTCTCCAAAGACTACTATCTTTTGTTTTTAGAAAAGGATGGCGCAGGGAGATGTTTAATTAATAAATATCCATAGTCTTTGTGAAAAGAAACAGCATCTTGTCCAATGAGTGATGCTTCAAAAGACAACCATTTTAATTTGATTTCTAATGTGTAGACTGGAAAGACAAGTAAACACAGTCTCAGAACCATGGGGAAGCTGAGGAATCTTTTTTGCTCTTAACTGCACAATAGTTAGTGTCTCCATAGAAACTGATGGTGTTGGATAAAGTGCTGCCAACAAACCAGGGTTTCTAAAATTCACAGAGATGCTCCCAAAGCAGGAACAGTCACACATCCTCCTTACAATGGAAAGGTGATGGCAGAGCCTTCACAAGGTAAGAACAGCAGCTCAAATCAAGGAATCTTTTAATGGAACTAAGTCCCATTTTATCACTATTTTATTCAAAAGTCATACAGAAAAAGAATAGCTCCTGGCATCTAGCAATAGAGAACTTTTAAGAATTATGCAGTTTTGGACATTATAAACATACTTATTTGTATTTGTCTTTCTAACAGGTTACTCAGGGTTAGCCTTCCTTGTGGGTTCACTACTGATGTCATGGTAATTGGATCAAACATGCTTCTTGATCACAAGTGGACCTGTCCCGAGACCTGCGCCCTTGTCTCACTTGTTTCTAAGCCACCTAGTCAGACATCACACTATTGTAAAGTCCATCTTCAACTCTGACTTTTTGCACACAGTGTTTCTTACCAAATTCAGAGGTGGAATGTTGGCAGATATGTATAGTGTTATTATTTTATTTATGTTTTTAATAAATAAAGATGTACCAAAAGATCAGAAGGCAAGCTAAGCCACTAGGGATCAGGTAGTGGTGACACAACCTTGCTAATCCCAGGATTTGGGAGGCAGAAGCAGAAGGGGATCTCTGTGAGTTCAAGGCTATCCTGAGCTATACACGATCAATGCAGAAACAAATTGAAACGGTGGTGGCTCACACCTTGAATCCCAGTACTAGGGAGTCACACCTATACTAGGGGAATACAAATGGGAGGAAATGAAGTTCAGGCTGCTTAGTCTGCTTAGTCTGCTATCACCCATACTTGGTACAAGGAAAACTTCTCTAGTGGCTTGGCTGTTTAGCTTTTCTGATCTTCAGGTTGCACCCTAATAATTGATCTGGGTTTATATTAGTTATGCTATAGTTTTACATTATCTAAGAATCTTGTATAGCTTCCAATTTGGCCCTAATTTTATCCATTACTAGCTGTGCCATCTTCAACAAGCCCATTACTCCTTGTTCCCAGTCTCCAAGGGAATGCAGAACTGTCACCAAAAATACTCTCAACTCCATCAGAAGACATTAAAAAAGTAGCTCAAGGCATTGTCTAATTTAAACCATAATATGATGATGGGAAATTTGGTTTAAGAAATGTCTATTTCTTTCCAATAAACAAATTGCCATTATTTAGTGAATTAGGAACATCAACTGTAATGTTACCATGTGCTTCTGAATGTCACAGGAAATCTAAACTCCATCTTATGAGAATAAACAGAGTGGTCAATGTTGTGCTTTTCAGAAATCACACAGAGGAATCAAGTCCTTGATGTAAATATAATCTAATGGCTACACATCATAACCTTTAGCCAGTATTAAAGTTTACAAGTCCTGATCTTGGTTGGCTTCTAGCAGTTACTCGTATTCCTTGACTTTGGCCCCACTTCTCTAGCTTTTCTATCCAGGAACTCAAACCTTCCCTAATTCTCGATACTCTTCACATGCCTTTATCAAGATCCCCGTGACTAAAGTGAGGCCTTGTAGATTAATGTGCCAGCACCAAGGCACACAACCATATCTACAATGTCCTTTTATATATAGCATTAGGGGCCAGAAATCTTTGGTGAGAGAATTACTCTTGTACATATACTTCAAAGAGTGTTGAATGATTTCCATAGGGTTTTCTTGCACTGTTGTGGACTCCGAACTTTGAGATGTTTGCCAGCATGCTAGACAAGCACCATAAGCTACAGCACCAGAGTTCCACATAGCTAGGAGAAAATTCTATTGAAGCATATGAGATATACAATGAATGTACGCTGGTAAAGGAGCCCCACTATCTACTCCCAAATACAGTATCAGCATCCAGCATCCTTCTGTCTTCTAAATAATTAGTTTGCCCTTCCACAGTGTCAGTTCCACCTTTTATAGAAATTTCTTTCATATGCAAGGGAAATGTGAATGTGAAAGATATTAGACCTTAGACACAAGAATGCAGATATAGGTTTATTTCTACAGAGAATTCATCTAAAAATGTGCTTAATTATGAATAGATGCTATGCAAAGTTGAAAAATGACAGGATTTTTGCAATTCAATACAAGAAACTCATTATGGATATCATAAAGAACCAAGGCTCTGATCCTTCATAGATTCTTAGATGATGGTGAATTTGTTCCTTTCTTCCTGGAGACTATAAGAAGTACATTATGGTCAGAGGGAGTTCTGCAAGCATCTTTTCTCGCCTTTATGAAAGTTGGTAGACCAAGTTCCCATAAATAACAAGACAGTTTTCTGCAAGATGTAAGATGTAATTAAAAATGAACTGATCTGACTCTTTTTGATTGCTTTCAAGATTATATTTTCCAAGAAATTGGATGCTGTAAAAAGTAAGAAAAGACATCACTCCTATAGTTATAATTAACATGAGAACTTTTGAACAAGAATTTCAGGAAGTATACAATTAACATTAATATGCGAGAATATCTCCCAGGAGAGTGTAGTTTTGTGTATTTGGGGAATCTGATTCATTTTCTTCTGATTTACCCAATTGTCTGCATCTACTCATCTTCACAAAGATGAATAACTAACGGCATGTGTCCTGTCCTGCTGGCAAGAGTGTGACTGTGCTCAACTCAATAGGTGGACATTAGCTCTGCTCACCACAAATTCCCACTTGACAAATCATCCTTTTGTGACTGTAGGCACAATCACAGTCTGTCACTTGCAAAATTATCTTTTGTGTTTCTTTCCCATTTTCTTCCAATCTCATAAAAGTGACACTTCTCCCCCATGTCCACACCACACCCCTGGCAGAAAAGGGCTTATTACTGACATCATTGCTAGAGAAAAGCTCATTACTTAAGAGGCAGTTGACACATACGCTATGGCTCAGTCCTCAAAAAGGTATCTGTAGCTGTTCCAGTGCTTTTGTGTTTGCTTTTGTTTCTGAACGGCAGAACATAAAGGGTCCTGTCATATTACCGGAACACTTTTCCACAGCGGAGACCCAGACGTTACAGCCACAGATACGCTGCACAGGATACAGTAGAATAGTAGGTATAGAGGTGGAGTTCAGGAAGGAGAAGAAGACGCCGTGGGAAAAAGGACTTGTCATGGAGGACTTTTGACTTCTTGGCACTCTATATAAATACCAGGTGTATGTAACATCCTGCCCTTAATGCCAACATCCAGATCGGATAGTCAGAAGATGCAGAAAGCTGTCGAGCTACACATACTCTTCAATGTGGTGATCTTTGCATTCAAGCGACAGAGGCATTTATCAATATATAGGTAGAGATAAATCTGGGAAGACATTTAACTTCAAATACACACACACACACACTCACACACCACAGGGTGGGAGATTCACATCAGGCCTTCATAAACTTCCAGTTTGCAGCTAAGTTTACTGACAGAGAAAAATTATTGTGAAGATTAGTAACATCAACATGACAAATTTTAGAATCACCATGGAAATTCAAACTATGGAAATGTCTGAGAAAGATTTATATTAGGCTAATTGAGCTATTGAGAATTATCCTAAGTATGGACAACACTATCCCATGGGCTGAGATGCCAGAATGAGTAAAATGAGATAAGTTAACTGAGAACCAGTATTAACTATTACCTGTGCCCTGACTGGATGCAGTATGACCAGTTGCCTCAGGCTTCAGTCAACCTAATTCCCCCAACATGGTGGACTGTTTCAAACTGTGAACCGAGATAAATCTTGATTCCTTAAGTGGTTTCCTCAGTCACTTGCCATAGTAACAAGAAAGGCAGCAAACACACTGGTGTTTGTATCCACTACAGAAGCAGCATGTTCATATAATCCCTGAGAACACAGCAGAGCATCTTCACTGCAGCCCTGACAAGAAATCAGACCATCTGTCTGCCCTCATGACACATTTGGATAAGAACATCAGGGTGGAAATTAAGGTCAGAACAAAACAAGAGAGAAGATTTGACAAGAGTAGGCTAACATATTTAATGTCAAACAGATTTTAGATTTGGCCTAAAATTTTCTAGATGCCTCTATAAACTATGTCAGTGACATTTAGCTTAGATTCCTTTATCCTATGTTCAGCTTTGAATAAATGATCATGGAATTTGGGCTTGGAAATGAGAAACCCATAAGGAAGATGGGATATAGAGCAAAACAAACATAGAGGCAACATCCTCCATCAAAATTCTTTTTGTATTAGAAAGTTACTGAAAAGGTGGTTTTTGTTTAGACAACCCAAAACCAAATTTTTAAAAATTACAAGATATAGGAATTGTGTTGCTGAAAATATAATATACAAACAGTTATATAATGGTGCATTCATGATCAGTTTTAAAAGTAAAATACACATTTGTTCATTTTCATTTGAGATAACAGTATGTTTAGATTAATTGTTATTAAGTGTGTATGCAAGTACTTGTGCAGGCTTGCATGCATATGTACATGTGTGAATGTGTGTGTGTGTGTGTGTGTGTGTGTGTGTGTATCTCTATGTGCGCCCAAACATGGGTACAGGTATCTTAGAGAGAAGAGGGTGCCGATCCTCTACCATTGGAATCACAGGCAGCTGTGGGTAGCCGGATATGGGAGCTGGGACAGAACTCCTGTCCTTAGATCAACCTCTAAAACGTCAGGTGATATTTTTAAGTGAAGTATAATGTTTTCAGTGATCCATGTCCTATTTTGAAACACATTTTAATGACCAGACTCTATTCCTATTTGTGTAACAGTATATATATATATATATATATATATATATATATATATATATATATACTATTCAACTCAAAAGAAATTAAAATTTTGAAGTTGCAGGATTTCTGTGGTTACTCCCCATTATATACTAAAAACTGAAGATTTGGATGGAAGACCTGCAGATGTTGAAAGCAGATAATGATTGCTGAAGACATCACACATGCAGGAAACAGGATTGGAATGATTTAAGCTAAATCTAAACCGAAAGCCTCCTTTCTATGGTCCAGCTTTCACAACCCCACAGTACTATGCAAGCTGCCAAAGGTTGGAAACAGTCAAGTCTTATACAGCAGCGATGCCTATGAACCACAATGACTCACACAGCAGTACAGCCCGAAAGGAGCAGAAGCTGCGCTCAGATCTGGCAATGACCAGTAGCTGTCTACTCAGACCTAACACCCACCACACAGAAGAGAAATTAATACTGGGTACAAGAAACTTAGCCAGACCTAGTGAAGCCATGGATCTTAGAAACAAACCTTTTAAAACTTATCTTCATTTTCACAAATAAATGTAGTTATCACACTTCATAAAACAGAAAACCACAACTTGACACAATGCAGAGATCAATGCATCATGAGCAGACAGACACTAACAGATCAATCTTCAGCACAACTCTTGCTCCTAAAACTCAAGGAACATCATGGACGAGGGACCAGTAAGACTTAGTTAGTACCATAGGACCAGGACTCTTCTGTGAGACTGTGTCTCCTGGAAATGACTGCCTAAACAAGATCCAAACAATCACAATAAAAATAAACATGTTAGTGTAAAAGGGAGAGAATCTCACTATTTCTCACACCTACACAAAGAACTATAAACATCTAATTACTGCTGAACAAGGAAGAATTAGCTTTTCTTATGGTAGAGTCTTCTAATTGGTTGTCAAATAAAAAGTAGTCAATCCTAACATCATATAAGTACAAACAGAACATGGGATCAACAAGTTTTATATTTTTATAAAAACACACACGTATCCTTATGTATATGTATGTGTATGTGTATGTGTATATGTATATGTATGTGTATGTGTGTGTGTATGTGTATATTTATGTGTATGTGTATATGTATATGTATGTGTATATGTATATGTATACGATGTATATGTATATGTATATGATGTATATGTATATGTATATGATGTATATGTATATGATGTATATGTATATGATGTATGTGTATATGTATGTGTATATGTATATGTATATGTATATGATGTATGTGTATATGTATGTGTATATGTATATGTACAACCAAAGTAAAAGAAGTCATCAATCTGAGATGGGGATCAGGAGGTTGAGAAGAGGACATGGAAGGCAGAATGATGTAATTATATTTTATTTAAGAATATATTAAATAAACATTGTGTGTGGCTGGAGAGAGACACACAGTTAAAACACCTAACACATAAAACAAAAACAAATCTTTTAAGAATTGCATGGACTTAGAATGTATATTATTAACTGAGGTCATACAATATATAAAATATGATACATCTTTTCTCACTTGCAGAATGCGATTAATCATTTGTCTATTTATATAAGTAAGTGTACATTAGATATTGTCTAACATGAAGAGACGAGAAAAAGACTAAATATAATTAAATGAGGTAGTATTTAATGCAGTTGATGGGCCTGAGTTATGGAAGAGAATAAAATATAATTCTTTTAATAGTTCTAATTTTCTTACAAAATTTTGTTTGTTTTTGTGGGTAGATCAGTGCACAAAATATAGTTGATATTGAAGGTGTAATATTTAATGATGAAGGTGAAGGATTTTATCAAACATGTGTTCTAAGTATGGAATTAATAGTAGTATAGACTTTTGATAGACTAATTTGGGGGTTTGTGATATTTTATTTATTTGCAAGTTTTTTAATAATAGAGGTTATTTTTAGAATGATTATAAACAAAAGACATAAAATAAATATATAAATATGCTGCATGTTACAAGAATTCTCTC
>CAWTZC010000318.1:0-17517 GCA_963919715.1 Microtus obscurus
AGGTTGTGGAGAAAGGGGTACACTCATCCATTGCTGGTGGGAATGCAAACTTGTGCAACCACTCTGGAAAGCAGTGTGGAGGTTTCTCAGGAAATTCGGGATCAACCTAACCATGGACCCAGCAATACCACTCTTGGTAATATACCCAAGAGAGGCAGTATCATACAACAGAAGTATATGCTCTACTATGTTCATAGCAGCATTGTTTGTAATAGCCAGAACCTGGAAACAACCTAGATGCCCTTCAATTGAAGAATGGATGAAGAAAGTATGGGATATATACATATTAGAATACTACTCAGCAGTAAAAAACAAGGACTTCTTGAAGTTTGCAGGCAAATGGATGGAAATTGAAAACACTATCCTGAGTGAAGTAAGCCAGACCCAAAAAGAGGAACATGGGATGTACTCACTCATATTTGGTTTCTAGTCATAAATAGAGGACATTGAGCCTATAATTCAGGTTCTTAGAGAAGCTAAATAAGAAGGAGAACATATAGGCATCCTCCTGAATATTAACCTTCATCAGGCGATGAATGGAGACAGAAACAGAGACACACATTGGAGCACCGGACTGAAATCTCAAGGTCCGAATCAGGACCAGAAGGAGAGAGAACACGAGCAAGGAACTCAGGACCGCGAGGGGTGCACCCACACACTGAGACAATGGGGATGTTCTATCGGGAACCTACCAAGGCCAGCTGGCCTGGGTCTGAAAAAGCCTGGGTTAAAACCGGTCTCGCTGAACATAGCGGACAATGAGGACTACTGAGACCTCAAGAACAATGGCAATGGGTTTTTGATCCTACTGCACCTATTGGCTTTGTGGAAGCCTAGGCAGTTTGGATGCTCACCTTACTAGACCTGGATAGAGGTGGGTGGTCCTTGGACTTCCCACAGGGCAGGGAACCCTGATTGCTCTTTGGGCTGTTGAGAGAGGGGGATTTGATCGTAGGAGGGGGAGGGAAGGGGAGGTGGCAGTGGGGAGGAGACAGAAATCTTTAATAAATAAATAAATAAATAAAATAAAATAGATGTAATACTAAATAGTTTATACATTTGACATAGAATTCACTGTTTCTTAATATACACACAGAGTTTCATAACTACTTCCAGCATCACAAGCAATTTTAAACCATTTTCATTACTTTAAAAAAGAAACCATACACTTTTTATCTGGGAAACCCCTAGTGACTGGTCCCTCCCTTATCTTCTGTGCTAGAAACCCATCAATCTGTTCCTTGTCTCCTTAACGTCCCAGTTATAGTCCTTTTTGTTTGTCTTATTTCTCTTAAAATAATGCAACTTATGTAATTTCAAGTGTCAGTCCTTTTCCTTCTGTTTATTGTGTATCTGTGCCACTTACCACTCACCAGCTGAGAGATGTCAAGGCTCCACTTGCTGGCTGTCTTGGTTGCTTCTCTTTTGCTGGGAAGAAACACTATGACTAGAGCAACTTAACAGAAGAAAGGCTTTATTGGGGCTTACAGTTTTAGAGGCTGATTCCATGACCATCCTGTTGGGAAGCATGGCAGTAGACATGGCGCTGAAGTAGTTGAGAGCTTGCATGCCTATCTATGAGAAGAAAACAGAGAAAGACACACACACACACAGAGAGAGAGAGAGAGAGACAGAGAGAGACAGAGAGAGAGACAGAGAGAGACAGAGAGAGAGACAGAGAGAGACAGAGAGACGAGAGAGAGAGACAGAGAGAGAGACAGAGAGACAGAGAGAGAGAGACAGAGAGAGAGAGACAGAGAGAGAGAGAGAGACAGAGAGAGAGAGAGACAGAGAGAGAGACAGAGAGAGAGAGAGACAGAGAGAGAGAGACTAACTAGGAATAGCATGTTTCCTAATCTTTCCCAAACAGTTCTGCCAACTGGAGACCAGACATTTAAATACATGAGTCACTGTCACTCAAACAACCACCCCGGCTGTTCCTGAAAGTGCTGCGAGAACTCTCATTTATGGAGTACAATATGTCATCTCGCTACTACTTAGTGTTTCCTAGGCTGCTTTGATCATTTTCCTTCTTTTGCTCTTGCTGACCAATTATGTCCGTTTGCTTGGGAACATAAGGTCTCATGTTGCAGCCAAGATGAGCTGAAGCACATTATATAGGCTGGGTAGGCCTGGAACTTGTGATTCTCCTGTCCCATCCCCCCAAATGCTTGGATTCAAGGCCTACATAAGCCACTGCACAAAGCTAGATGTCTTGTTGTTAAATAAGTGTAAATATGTGCACTTAACAGTTGTTAGGTTAAGATGAACTCTTCCAGTCTAAGTCAGCAGACTACACAGGTGCCTGCATTATTTATTGTGGCATTATTCACAGCAGTCAATTTAATGAACCAACTCAGATGTCCATCAACAGATCAGCAGATAAAGGGAAAAATGGCATGCTGCACTGTAGAATTTTATTATTCCATAAAAGAACAAAATTATATATACACACACATATATATATTTATTTATATGGTAGATATGAATACCATGTAAGTGATAAGAAGACAATTTTGGGAAATGAAGGAGCTATCCTAGCCTAAAGGGGAATGAGAAAGGCAGAAAAGGACAGTGTTGCCTGGGGTTAAATATAGTTAAAGTTTATGATATATACAGATGAAAATGTATTTTTGAAACTTGCCACTATGTACAGTGAAATAGGCTAATAAATAAAAGAAAAATTACATTCTTCATACCATAGCAATAATTTATTTAAGACACTGACATAATTAGGCTCTCATTTTAAATAGGCTATATAATTAAATATAAAATTAATAGCATTCACTTTAACAGTGCAGAATTGTTTTGCACTTTCTCACTATGGATAAAGAATGAGAATCACCATCATTCTTTATTATGCAGTCAGAGCTGGAATTTATGACTGTATAATAATTTGCCACCTAAAATGCTCTGGATTCAGATTTTCTGATGGCCATCATTCCATATAGTCTTCAGTATTCATCAGAGTGCACATGAAAGCCTCCCTGCATGAACAGTGACTGGGAATGAATTGATTCAGGAATTCTACTACAGTCCAATATTTTTAGCCCTGGCTCTTGCCTGCCTCTGAGGACCATGCCACTTGCATATCCTCAACCCAAGAGGCAGCATTTGCCGTGTGTTTCATCATCACTGCCCACCAAGGAGTCCAGAGAACAAACGGGTTGTAAATGTTGATAAGTGGGCAAAGGTTCAATAGGTTAGTGATATTAATGGCTTCGTGGGGTTTTCAGAATGTATTCTGGGCCTACTAGTCCCCATTTGTTACACTCTCGAGGAGGAAAGAATGATTGGTTCACTTCACACAGGTTATTTCATCCACTGGCATACCTCTGGTTAAGAACACCAAGTTCTAGTAAGCATAAAGTATAATAATAATACCCATGACAGTATAATTTACACTATCAGCCTATTGAAGTTCTTTGTGTATATCCTGTCATTTGACCTTCCTAAATGTCCAGTGAATTCTGTATTATTATTGTGTCCATTACAGAGAAGAAGCAGAAATGGACAGATAACTTACCTGGGACCACATAGCTAGTGACGGTTGAATCTGGGCTTTAACCAGTATTTAGGCTTGTGCGCAGACACCGAATGTATTGTTCAGATTACTATGATGATTGGAACTGCCACAGTCATTTATATATGTGTGGACATTTCAGATCACACTTGAGGGAGTCCTTGGAACACAACAGTTTAAATTTTCACCATGGGGAATGTATTGTTTTCCTCCATGTTATCAATTTTATTGTTTTTAGTGTTGTTATGGCTTGAAAGCAAAATGTCTCCTACAGGCACATGTGTTTAAATACTTTGTCTGTTGTAGTAAGTTATCTTGAGAAGGTGAGGCCTAGATGAAGGGTGTGAGTTACAGGGAGGCAGGTCTTGAGGCATGTAGGCTGGCCTTGCTCCATTTCTAGTCTCTGCTTCCTGACTGGTAGAAATATAGCAAGCTGTGCTGCAAATGCTTGCCACCACACATTGAGCCCCAGCTGACTTGTGTTCCCCACCATAAAACTGAGATAAAATAAATTTCTCTCCTCCCGAGAGTCACTTCCTGGCAATGAGGAAGGAAATTAACACTGGAAATTGATACCAAAAAGTGGAGTTATTGCTGAAATAAACCCAATTATGTGGTTTGTGGGCCTTTGGAACTGGTTTGCTTGAGGAATATGGGGGAATGTGTAGCTCAGGGCTGAACAAGCCCTGGAATGTTGTAAGCAGGGTTCCTTTCTGCAGTCGATGATAACAATTAATGCCAAGGTTATAGAGTGAGACCATCTGAAAAAAGAACCAAAAACAAACAAAAAACCAACAAACAAAATCAACAACAACAGCAAAAATAACTATAAAAAAGAAACCAGGTATTTTTTTTTAACCAGGACAATCAGAAAGATTTCTTGAGGGCATCTCAGGTATCAACAAGACCATCACACCAGTAAAGACATTAAAGTTATAGAAGGGAAATTCATTTTAAAAAGACTTGAGAAGTGAAAACAGCTAGACACACTTCTGACACAAGACTGCCTAAGATGCTGTTTCTCATAATTCCTTACACGATGCTCAACTCATACCTAAGGGTTTGCTTACAGCTCAGAAACTAACAACAAAAGATTGTCAAAACTCTTAAATGTATACTTAAATGTACACTAAATGTCTAAAGGACATAAGCCTCTAGAGGCCAGAGGGAGAATATTACAGTTTAAAAAGCCTCATATGTTGAAGACTTGTGCCCTCGCTGATGGGTCCAATCATTTTCAGTGACTGGCTCATAGAGGTGCTAATTCAACAGGAGAATAGTGAGAGATATGACTGGCTCATAGAGGTGCTAATTCAACAGGAGAGTAGTGCATCCATGAAATCATAGCTGAATATGGTATAAGGGCGGAGGCCCTCTTGGGGAAAATAAGTCAACAGGGATGGGCCTTTGACAGATGGATCTGTCCTTGAAAAAACTAACAGTTGTGTTGATGGGTCTATTTTATGACTGAAAAGTATCTTTGAGATTTCATATAGTCTCATTCTCTTACTATATTTTAATACACAGAATTTGACAATTTATTAATAATGAGTTAGCTAAGAATGAACGCCTCACGGTACCCTCTTATATCAGTGTCATACAGATCAGAAAGTGAGAGACTAATAGGACCCTAAGCCTATTAAGTTTAACAAAAATAATGAGGGTTTTGCTATTTATTCTTTAAAAAATAGGAATATTAGCTAAAATCATTAGCCACTTTGAACTCCTCTTCACAGGTCAGAGTCATCCAGTGTCCCAATTCCTCATGTTCAGCTATATCTCATTTCTGTGCCATTTTTATGTGTCAGAAATCACCTTAAAATTCAATGTCTCAAAGCCAGCATTTTTTAATAATCTACATTTAAGTAAGAATTAGTGCGGCTGGCTCACTTAACACCAACTTCAATGACCAGAAATTAGGCACTAGAATAATCTCTAAACTTGTTTATACACGTGTTTAGCAGTAGAATCTGAACTTTAACTAGACTTTTGGCTGGGTTGTCTTTATTAGGATTCATTGTGTGGCTTGAGTTCCCTCACCATTACAGTATCATGCTACAGAATTAAATCATTCTTATGCACAAAATAATATGGATTGTGTCTCTCGACCTTTTTATCACTCATCTTTGAGAATCATTACATCTCGGCACGCAATTCAAATATTATAAAACATTTACAGTTTGGGAAAAAATTATTGACATTAGAATCTTTATTTATAAGATTCATTAGAGTCTTCTGTATTACTTTCCTTCATCTGAGAGCCAATTATTGAACACCATGTAATATCCTTATGTCTTCTTTAATAGTGAAGATAGATGCCATAAGGTGCCTTCTTCTAAGGGGTAACTTCGTGTTAAGACAAAAGTGTAGAAAAATAAAATTTTTGTAACAAAGATAATGAATATAAAGACCATGTTTTTGTGACTTTGGTGAAGTTTTTATTGTTGACCTTCTGCGTAACAAACCGTGTTGTAAAAATCAATTAGAAATGATACTTTGTTGCAACTAAAGTTGTGTAAGATTTCTCTTAGACTATTCCCAACCCACTTTCCCAGCACTGAAGCGTATGATTTTGTGCCCACAGAATGATGATCTTACTGCAAAACTGGAAACTGCATCTTCCAAATGTCTGCAACTGCATAAAGAAAATCAGTGGCTTCGGCAGGAGTTACTGTCTATGAAAACCATACAAAAGAAATGTGAAAAATTAAAGAAGCATAAAAAGAAGTTAGAACAAGAAATAGTTAACCTCAAAAACCACATGGAAAAGAATATGATAGAATGTGGTCAAATAGAACAGTATAAATGGGAAATCAAAGAGAAAACAAAGCAGGACTTAGTGGAAAAATTAAAACAAATCAACCTATTTTTGCAGGTTATTTGCTTACAATATGTCTTTTCACTGCCAATTATATTTTGGGTGTATATGCTGCATGTGCTCCTTCTACTTCTTTTGTAGAGGTCTGTTTTATAACTATTAAAGAATAATGGAAAAGGCCAGAGGTTAGGGAGGACCAGACTGAAACAGTGTCTTCTGGACACAAGCCAACTGAACTCACAAATGCATAGCAGATGTCACAGTTTGCAGAAGACCTGGATGAGATGGAGCCAGTCAACATTTAGCATGGAGTGGGCCAGGGATCGTGAGCCCCTCCCCTAACTAAGGAACTCTGGACAGTTGATGGCTTCTAGGGAAGAGAGTAAGTTTTATAGGCTTTAGTCCCCAGTAAGTCAGTCATGATCTGGTAGGTAGCCCTACAGGCATGACTATATGAACAGCACAGAATTGGTACATCACTATATTTAAGAAAAGAAAGACAAGAAATTAAATGTAGGAGGTCTTGAAGGAAGGAGAGGGGATGCACATGACAAAATACATTAAAAATACATTCTTTTTTTTAAATATTTTTATTTATTTATTTATTATGTATACAATGTTCTGTCTGTGTGTATCCCTGCAGGCCAGGAGAGGGCACCAGACCTCATTACAGATGGTTGTGAGCCACCATGTGGTTGCTGGGAATTGAACTCAGGACCTTTGGAAGAGCAGGCAATGCTCTTAACCGCTGAGCCACCTCTCCAGCCCTAAAAATACATTCTTATGAGACTCTCAAAAATAAAAATTTTTGAGATGTTGTATTAGAAATTTTGGAAGGCAGATAATGCATGTTTTCCCTTGAGATAGTCCCATTGGTATAACCGAAATGATGATGCAAAACTCTTTTTCTTAGAGAATCATTCAATATTGAAGACTAGCTGGCACAAACCATGACTTAAGGAGAAAAAAATATGGCACAAAAATTGCACTTTGAATTGTACTTAAGTTGCCATATTCCACTTTTAAAACTGTTAGATTGTGTGAGTCTGAGCATAGCACAGTACTGATGTGAGGCCATAGTTGATGGTTAGAGCACATGGTGAGCACAGGCGTTCAGTGCTCAGCTCTATGATAGTAATGGTAACAGAGAAACGAATGGTTTCATTTTAAGTTCAAGTTTAATGTAATTCATATTTATGAAAAATGTTTAGAATTTAGCATCATTTTACATATTTAAATGCATTTGTGGTGTAATTGGTCAAAACTAAAGGAAACAGATGCATAACAACTGCTTGAGCTAGTCATTGTGAAACTGCTCTCCTTTGCATTGGCCAGACGCAGGCAGCCTATGAAGACAAGCTAGAGAAGCTGAGGCACAAACAGAACGCTTCGGTGCGAACGCAGATGGAGCTCAGAATAAGGGACCTGGAATCGGAATTCTCTAAAATGAAGAATCAAGTAGATTGTAATCAAATCGAAATGGAAAACTATAAGCAGCTCTACCTGCAAGAAGTCAAAATTAGGAAATCATTGTCAAATAAACTAAGCAAGTAAGTCAGAACATCATGGAAGATAATCAAACTCATTAACTTGTCCCCAGGAGACATGTGAGATAAGGAAAGAAACTCTAGGATGTAAATTTAGAGACTGGTACAGCAGCCAATCAGAGTGCTGGTCTGCCAAGGCAGTGCCCCTCCCCTGCAAAAGTTTCAAAGGAAAAGAGAATATAATTTTAGAGCATAAGATCGACAAAATAACTTATCCTTAAGGGGCTGGAGAGATGGCTCGGTGTCTAAGAATGCATACTGCTGTTGCAAAATAACTGAGCTCAGTATCCAGCATCCTCATCAGGCAGCTCACAATATCCATAATTCCAGGTCCAGGGAATCAGTGTGTCAGGCTGTGCCAGCTCCTACCTGTGAGCACACACATATCCCTTTGTAAAGTTTTAATAACTTCATCCATGTCAGCGTCTATCCCCCCTCTTCTTCCATATGGCTTTTTATCCTGCTTTATACTCTGCTATAGTTGACCTGCATATTCTAAAGCTGTGTACTTCATACACTCTTGTTACCAAATTTCTGGTTAGCATCCTCTCAAAAAGAAACATTGACACGGTTGGAAAATTACAGCTTAAGCCCGCGGGTCATGGGATACTATTACCAGTGCGCTGGGCACATTCTAGCCTGTGGGATTAGGTTCTTTCCCGTTACCTCTTGAGGATCCCTACACACAACTGTCCTTTAGCGTGTTCTACTGTACCTAAAAGTACAGTTTTGTCACATAAGGAAAATATAATTTGGAAAGATGAGAAGACACTTTCTGATTCAGTGTGGGTCTGAGTGAGGCCTCTAAGGCGTGGTAAATGTGTAAGGGCTTCTTTGTCCAGAGGTGCTTAAGCTGTTCGTGATCTTCATCTCAGCCACCTCTTCTCTCGTAGAAATGATTCCTCTGGATTATTTTTCACTGCCACACACTTAAAATGGGCAGAATGTACATATAATAAAAGACAAATGCCTTTAAGGGATAGTATTTTATATTGGTTTGCCAAGACATCTATTTCTAACTTCCTCACTCTTACTTTCAATGTTCTCACAAAGTAGATTGGCAATTAAAACTGGGCAAACTAGCGGACTCATCATTTCACGGTCACCCCTTCACGTGTTTCTAGGGACATCGGGAATCAAATGCGTAGGGCTTTTCCAGAAGTCAGCGGTGTGACTCACTGAGCCATGTGTTAGCAACAGAGGTCTCTCTGCTGCCCTGTTTGGATTGTTTGCTAGTTAGAATTCCCCTAGAAATACATGCACTGCTTTAAAGCAGTTTAAGCTCTTTATTTAGATACAATGTATGTGCTCTGACACAGTCTGAGTACTAAGATACTGCTTAAGGAGGAATTTCACTGACAGTTTTAAAATGAAGATTCCTGAGGATGCACTCAGGAAAATGAGGTGTGAACAACTTGTCTTGCACTCTTCTTAGAACAGATGAAAGGCTAGCAGAGGTGAAGACTAAACTTCTCCTGGAGAGGAAGCAGAGCAGATCCCAGCACAGCACCACTGACGCAAGATCTGTCCTGGAGTCCACCTGTCCTCGAGACCTTAGTAATAGACTTTTCATCCCAAGAGGTTTCTCTGGAGAAAACATAATGGTTCCTACCTCAAACCTCTGGCGTTCGGTTGAGACCATGGAAAACTGTAAGACCAAGGTAATCTTTTTTACTTGCTTTAGATTCCATTCTGGTGTGGTTCTTTTTCATTTCAGATAATACTAAGTTATTTCGTTGGCTTATGCATGTTGAGTGAGCACCACAGTGTGTGCTCATAAAGAAAGAACGCAGGAATTTGATCATCTGCAGAAGCTCAGAGGCTCTCCTTCGCACGCAGTGCTCGTTTGTTAGCTTGGGTTTCATGTGTGACTGACTGCTAGACTGCAGTTTCTTTAAAACCGTATTAGCTCACTCTTTAGTGATGTGGGAGTGACTTTTTATTAATAAAGAAACTGCCTAAGCCCATTGATAGGCCAACCCTTAGGTGGGTGGAGTAAACAGAACGGGATTCTGGGAGAAGGAAGCTGAGTCAGAAGGAGTCGCCATGATGTTGGCACTCCAGGAAGACGCAGGCTAGAATCTCCCCGGTAAGCACACCTTGGGGTGCTACACAGATTATCAGAAATGGGCTAGTCCAGGTGCAAGAGCTAGCCGATAAGAGGCTGAAACTAATGGGCCAGGCAGTGTTTAAATGAATACAGTTTCCGTGTAATTATTTCGGGGCATAAGCTAAGCCATGCGGGCGGCCAGGTGCGGGGAGGACACAGCCGGGCCGCTCCTCGTACTACACTTTAGAAAAGGAATGTGACAGCCAAAAGCCAAAGGTTTATTTTTAAATGCTTGGGCTTTCCTTGTAAATGATTTTACTTTGCGCTTCTATATTAGTTTCAGCCTTTTTCCTAGTTAAGTGAAATATATCATTAGAATTTTAATGGATTCAAGGCCAGCCTGGTCTGGAAGAGCTAGTTCAAGGACAGGAACCAAAAAGCTATGGAGAAACCCTGTCTCGAAAATTTAAAAAAAAAAAAAAAAAAAAAAAAGGAATTTTAATGGAATTAATACATTGACTCATGATTTCCTTTCCATGTCATGGCCAAATTCACAATGTTAATTCTGATAGCCTATAAGCATTGTTACGACTTTTCATTTCCTAAGCCGTCATTGGTTCCTTCCTTTGCTATTTTTAGTGTTTCATTGTCAACTTTCCACTGTCACCTTCCTTACCCACTCAACTTCGTTTGCCCCCTCTTTTGTTCATCCATCAGTCCAATTTTAATGTCCTTGTCTTCGTGAATGTGCAGTGTGGTGAGCCTATCAGTGACAACACTCTTAAAGAAGAGTGACTCTCAACAGCTCTCAGCTGCAACAGTTTCTCTGATATGTCCACTTCCCATTGCCATCGTATTTCTTCTGGCTTGAACATGCTCCAGGATTGTGTATGCTGTCATAACTACCGTCATTTTGTGTGTGCCGCTGGCTGCTTTGTCTGGAACATACTGGACCCTTCTGTTCATTCACCTCCTCTTGCTTTTGCAGTTTTTATGCCCCTCATTTAATTGCTCCATTTTTAAATCATCCATTGTGGAATCATCCAGAGACCTAACTTTCTCCATAGTAATAGTGTTTCACATTTTTTAATATGGAAAGAAACCCTCTCTCTCTCATTTTTCTTTAACTAATTTCCCACTTAAAAAAATTCCAGTTGTCACCCGGGCGATGGTGGCACATGCCTTTAATCCCAGCACTCAGGAGGCAGAAACTGGTGGATCTCTTTTGAGTTTGGGGTTAGCCTTGTCCACAAGAGCTAATTCCATGACAGGTTCCAAAGCTACAGAGAAACCCAGACTCAAAAATAAATAAATAAATAAATAATTCCTGTTGTCTCACAAAATCTGCTGATGATGGTGGTGAAGGGTGAGGCTAGCTGTCACTTCGTAGCACAGCTGGGCGGAGAACACAGGTGGGACACAACCTGGCTTGGGACTGCAGCCCAAGGAGAAGGTCCAAGGGAGGCCCACAACCCACAGGAAAAAGGAGCCAAAGAGGCCGTCTGCAAAGTGGACCCTGGGAAATGTGCGAAAGCAGCGTGTGTGATGGGTGCAGGTGAAAGCATAGAGCTACCCGAAGCCAGAGCTGCCCAATGCAGAAGGGCTAACTACGGTGACATTTGGAGTCCAAGCACAGGTGGAGTTTGAGACTTGTAGAGACTGCTGTAGATTGGGTGCAACAGGAAAAGCCCAGACTCGCTCAGAGGGCTTGGGGAAGAAAAGGAAAAGCTAGCCTGCGGTGTAGCGCCTCCTGCGGGTACAACTCCTGTGTGCATGCAGCTCAGGCAAAGCCACTAGCAAGTAGTTATTTTGTGAATTCCTGCCCTGAAAGTGGAATGCCCGATAAAGCATTAATCTAATTAATCTCTTCAGCTCCTCAGTCCAAAAGGGCCAAGATCCTGTCTCAGCCCACCTAACCACTTCCTGTTCCTCTCTCTACAGTCCTCCAAACCTCTATGGTCAGCTAATGGCTAGCTCTATCCTCTGGCTTCCAGTAAGCTTTATTTGTCAGAACACAATCAAAATATCACACAACAATGGGAACTTTTGAAGTTGGGTTCGAATGCATTCTTACACTGTAATATAGCTACAAGATTCTGAGGTCCAGGTATGTGGTGTTTGAATAAGAATGGCCCCTATAGACTCATATGTTTAAATGCTTAGTCATCAGGGAGTGACGCTATTTGAAAGAATTATAACAATCAGGAGGTGTGTCCTTATTGTCACTGGAGTGGGCTTTTAGGTTTAGGTTTCAAAAGTCCACACCAGGCCTGGCCTGCTCTCTCTCTCTCTCTCTCTCTCTCTCTCTCTCTCTCTCCCTCCCTCCCCCTCTCCTTCTCCCTCTCTCTCTCTGCCTATGAATCAGGATATAGCTCTCAGCTATTGCTTCAGCATATGCCCGTATTCAACCATGCTCCCCAAATGTTGATAATGGACTAAACCTCTGAAATTGTAAGCAAGGCCCCAATTAAGTGCTTTTTTAAAATAAGAGTTTCCTTGGTCGTGGTGTCTCTTCACAGCAATAAAACATTACTCTATTCTCATGAAATTTATCCTTTCCTGTGCTTGCATGATCAAGATGATCTCCCCCTGCTGCTCTGCATCTAAATTTCCTTTAAATATCTTCTGAAGCATTGGCTTGGTGATCCTGAATCATGTTAATTTGTGCTTGTCTTTAAATATTGTTTTCTATTAATTTCCTACTCTGCTGGCTATAGTAACCTTAGTTAGCAATTATTTAACTGTGTTTATTTTTTATTAACTGAATTTCTCATTTATATAATTTTTGAAAATATGTTTCCTTGATGAATTTTTCCATGTTGCTGTCTTTTCTACATCTTGATGTCCTTTCTTCATCACATTGCTTGTGTTTCCTCTTAGATGTCACTAGTCGTTTCTAAATGTACACTTGGAACATTAGAGAACTCTAAAACTTAAGTCTTCCAAACTTGGGCTGTGGAGAGAGCGTGAAACTGGAGATTTTTATATTTTTCTCACATTTAGGCTTGTTCTGACTCTAAAATATTAAGTGTCAGATATCTGTTAAACAGAAATAGTTGGGGTGGGGTGGGCTTAGCTCTCTGATGGAGAAATTGTAGCACCCTGGAAACTGAACACATTTATTACATAGAAGTGAACAAAGATGCAGTTATTACAGACAGCTAAATATGAAGACATGGTTATTGCATATTTATAAACAAGAGGCAGGGTTTATGATTCATGAACGGATCACAAGTTTAGCTACTATTAGTAGGAACAATCTCTGCAGGGGAGTCCAGGAGGAGAAGGTTATGATGAGCATTATCTGCACACACTGTCAACACTCACTCTTAGTCCTCCAAGGAAGGCTTTGCCATCCCTCTGAGCCAGAGGGTGAGGAGTCCTTGATGTGTTAATAGCATGCATCCACTCAGGACTTCATTCACTCAGGACCCCCTCCACTTCCTACACAAGACAACAGAGCTTCTATTCCACGAAATTTCAGCATTTTCAGTTGGATCACCCATGAATCTCAAGTGATTGGTGGCTTCAGAGTTGGGAGATCTGATGACCTCTGGCTTGACCGATGAGATTCTGTAGATATCTCCATATGATAGGCTTACCTCTTAGCCTCAGAAGGCAGACTGCTTATACAAATCCTCATGCTGCTAGAATTTCTTGGCATGTCAGAATCCTGCCCAACTTCTCTCCGTGACTGCCTTCTGCTCTGTGCCTTATATTTTGACTGTGGGGTTGGCTTTGGGATTCTTCACATGTATTTGGGATTCTTCACTTTTTTTCTACAAGGACCCCACAAAATTTTAGTCTTAAAAACAATTAGATTCCCCTCTCAAGATGATGACTTCCCACAGCTCTCTGAGTCTTGGGGAATGGCAAACAGACCTGTTTTGGACTGTTGACCAAACACATGAAGAATGATTGCTTTTTCCAATCTCAAAGTTTGCAGGAAGCATGAATTTGTCACATGTCTCTTTTCACCAGGGCCACATCGTCTACCTTTTATTTTTTATTTATTTTTTATTTTTTGGTTTTTCGAGACAGGGTTTCTCTGTAGCTTTGGAGCCTGTCCTGGAACTAGCTCTTGTAGACCAGGTTGGTCTCGAACTCACAGAGATCCACCTGCCTCTGCCTCCCGAGTGCTGGGATTAAAGGCGTGCGCCACCACCTCCCGGCTCATCGTCTACCTTTTGAAAGGAAATTGGTTACCCTCTCCCTCAAAATTTGGAAGTATGTGATCATTCTTCCTTTTTCCCTGCCACTCTTTTCTCCACACTTTTCAAGGGTATTTGTGGTTTCCAGTGCTTTGCCAATCTTGCTGTCTCTAAATTAGTTCATTCCTTGCTATTTGGACTCTTTTCATTCCCTGCAGCACATGGAGGCAGTTTCTAATCCATCCTCTTACCCAAACAGCCTCAGTTTTTAATATTTTAATGTAAAGTTCTTTTTTTAAAAGATTTATTTATTTATTATGTATACAGTATTCTCAGTATTCTGTCTGCATGTATGCCTGCTGGCCAGAAGAGGGCACCAGATCTCATTACATATGGTTGTAAGCCACCCTATGGTTGCTGGAAATTGAACTTAGGACTTTTGGAAGAGCAGGCAGTGCTCTTAACAACTGAGCTATCTCTCCAGCCCTGTAAAGTTCTTTTTAAGGGGAAAAACACCAAAGTGAAAAAGGAATTTGAACAGATACCCTTTTTATGAAGAGTAACATTTTGCTAAGAATCACAAAGTAATGCAACCAGCCTAAAATATGAGGATTTGTTTAACTTTTGTATTAAAAACACAACTCTTTGAAACATGGACATGAACTAGATGAAGAGTAACGATCACACTTGCATTGATGAATCTACAACAGGTCCGCACATTGTCCCTATTACTTAACTCAGAACACAGTGGGATTTCAGTTTACTTATGATTTAATTAAGACATCTTCTAGCTAAGTATACTCCTAAAAGTCTCAATTAAGGGTAATATTTTCCTTTCATTTTCTATACACATTTTAAAATAAATGAATGAATAGAAGCATACTATTTTTTAATTTAATTTGAATTTAATTTAATTTTTTAAAATTGGATTACTTTGTGATCCAATTGACCTTTGTATTACTATGAATCCCAGGTTGGCCTGGGATTCACAGCTTTCTCCTATATTACCCTCCTGTAGGTAGATATTGCAGGCATGTGTTACCTCAATGCTTATTGGCCACATTTTAATGACATATAGTCTCCATCATATTGCTTCTTGCTTAATTTAAACATTATAACTAATATTTGACTGATTTCAGGTGCTGCAGGAATGGGAACAAAGTATAACTAGAGAATTAAGACAAGGTAGGTGTCAATTTTGATTCATTAAATTTGGATTAATTAACTGATTCCTGGAATAAAGTATAAATAGTTGACAGTATCTCTTTCAGTGGAAGTTTCTACATTGCTATTTGTTCTTACAAAGTCAAGGGAAAGGTGTGCAAAACACAAGCATCTTAGTGAAAATATATTTATCCACTGTTTATTCCTTTCCTATAGCTTTAAGTTCCTCAAAGCCTTAAACAGGTTAAACAGATACTTTATTATATATAAAGAGTAACATTTTGCTAAGAGTCGCAAAGTAATGTGGTTAGCCTAAAATATGAGGGTTCATTTAACCTGGTATTAAAAACACCACGTTTCTGAAATGTGGATATGAACTAGATGAAGAGTAGTGATCACACTTGTATTAGATGATACAATGGATACGTATTATTCCGTATGCACCATGTGGCTCCCACTCTCTTCTTTTCTCCCATTCTTGTGAAACTATCCTTAAAGACAATGGTATAGCTCCAAAGACCCTCGGGATTACAGGCAGCTAAGGAATTGGAAGAGCAGGATAAGGATTCTGCTTCAGGGAAGAACACAGCAGTTGGTATCCAACACCAAATGGTCAGCCCTGAAAATATACATACAGGTAGCCTTATACAGACAGAGCAGGTGGTATTTATGTATTTAGTAATATATACATGCATGTATGTATGTGCGTAACAATAATTAATGAAAAAGTGACCATGAATTTGAAAAAGAGTGATTAGGGATATATGAGAGGTTTGGACAGAGGAAAGCAAAAGAGCCACTCTTCATAAACTGTACTTGACAAGTGCCTTTCCACTCTCCCAGCATTTCCTTCCTTATCTGTTTGCTGTTTATCCTCAGGGGAAGCTTACATTTCCTTATCATCAACTGAAAATACCCAAATCCATTTATTCTTGGCAGTAAGTCAGACTTACCTCTGCACAGACTTCCCTCTACCTGCTGGCTCTCACTCTTCACCAAGGTAGCCTACGCGGAAGGAACTCCACCCACGCTCCTCCTGCCTGTGTCCACGTTCTTCTCTCATTCTGCTGTATTCCCTTTCTTCTCGCCCTTCAGATATCAGCTCTTAGATATCCACCAAAAAGCCGTGCCAACATCTGAGTCTGATTGTTCTGGAAGTGTTGTGTTTTGTACCTGTCAAAGTGTCTGTGAGTACATGGACATTGTCAACTCACCTGTTCTTTTTCTTAGCATTATAGTATTTGGTTGTGGAGGAGCAGACTGTGTACTCCTCACCTGTCTTACCTGTGCTTGTCACAACGCCTTACTAAACAGCTCTTGAAGAATGTTTGAAGACCGGGAAAACCAGATGTACTGTCATTTGGTCACATTGGCAATTAATTGTATAACTATTGCCAATTTCATTTGTCATTTCTACTATAATAGTTTTAATTTTTCTTTATTAATGAGAATTTTATACATGTACATAAGAAATACAACATATATATATATATATATATATATATTTTCCTCCAACTTCCCTTATTTTTCCCCCAACATGTCCCCTTCCATCTTCATTCTTTGTTTTATAATTCACCAGCTTCCGTTACTGCTGCCCATCTGTTCACTGCAGCCTAAGAATCCTCCTAGTGGCCATATTTTCCCAAAGGAATGATCCTTCCCCTTTAGCAGCTATCAGCTCTCAATAGCTCCTCAGTAAGCAATAGAGCCTGAAGAAGTCATCAGCCCCATCTGTGCCAGATGTTGATCTTGGGTAGGTCTTTGCTCCATCTGTGCCAGATGTTGATCTTGGGTAGGTCTTTGCTCCATCTGTGCCACATGTTGATCTTGGGTAGGTCTTTGCTCCATCTGTGCCACATGTTGATCTTGGGTAGGTCCTGTGCAGGTAAGCACAAGCACATATGCTGTGAGCCCATGAGTATGACGGGTGTTTCCTGTCCACAAGGCAGCACCCCTCCCATCCTCTCATTTTGATATTCTTTCCACCTCCTTTTCTGCATTATTCCCAGTCTTAGCTCAGAGGATTCCCGTTTAGAGCTCAGGGGATTGTCTCTTATTCTCAGGGCTCTGACCAGTTTTGCATCTCTCCATTGACTACTGTCTACTGCAGATAGAAGCTTCTCTGAAGACTGCTGAGACCAGCCCGGGTCTTTGGGTATAAACATAACTGTTTAGAAGGTTACAGATATAATGAACATTAGCAAAACAATAGTAGGTTCTGCCCTCCAGTCTGTGGCCTGCTGAGCTGTGCTGTCTGGTTTTAT
>CAWTZC010000320.1:0-11797 GCA_963919715.1 Microtus obscurus
GACATCTTATTCAGCTTCGTCAAGTGCAACACATGTGCACTGAACATGTGTTCGTGTCCCCATAACAAGTGCCTCACTTGGACTTGAACAGAAAACCTGAGTCTGCAGAAGCACATCATTCTTGCCAATGTTTCTGCCCAGTGGTACAACTCACATCCAAGACAGAGAGAGGAGAGAGAAGCATTAGACAGCCCTGCCTAAACTTAAGCCAGCAGTGTGCAGGACACAGGGACACTTGTTTGGTACTCACCCCATGGGAGTTATATCTGCAATTACTAGCTCTTAAAACTATGGTAAATACAGTAAAACTTAGAAAAGAAGAGGAACAATACTGGGGGGATGTTTCCACTAAGCAACTCACAGATTTCCAAAGTGACAGCAAAGATTTGTCTGCAACAAGAAAAAGAGATTGCTCTTTTCAACCAGCATATTTCTGGGAAATAACTATTTGGGAGACTAGAACCTCATACAGCACAAATCATGGCTACAACCTAGAATCCTGGTGAGACATTGACTCCCTAGATTAGAATCCCAGTTTAGCTTAATAAGTGTGATTTTGGGGCAATAATATCATGTATCTCGTTTTTCCACTGTAAAGCTTAGTTTGGGGCATTTTTTTCTATTCTTGGTGCTATCATCAAATGAGGCTCCCGTATGAATTTGTACACAGAGAATGTGGATAGAGGGTGGGGCTATTAGGGCTTGTTAGACTGGACTTACAGTTGGAACTAAGCCTGAAATGAGCCTCTTCTGAAGCACTGCATCCAGTTATGTACTCATGTAAGGGAAACCGAATGTAGTCAAGTGAGAAAATTGTTGATCTGGATTATAGGTTCAAGTAGCTGCCAATGGAACACAAACATCGCTTGTCACAAGGAAGACTGGATAGGTGAATCCTCAAAATTCTTCCCAAGTTTTCTGCACCAGGTTAAGGAGTTCTTGCAGAAATCAAGCAAGTGGTTTGACAAGACCCGTGATCTCCTTCTCCTACCCACATGCAAATCCCGTGGGGAGAGGGTGCTTTGGGAACACACTAGAAGTAGTGCTTTGTTACATGATGAGTACAAATGGAATATTTACCAGAATTTAATGGGACTTCCTTCCTGACTCCCCCATCGTAGTCTGCTTTCTAAATCTTGGTTTACCAAGCTCAAATCATGAAAACCAATATGAAGTGAACATGGCTTTAAGGAGCTGAGACCTGAAGCTATGTCTACAAATGATGTAAAATGGCTAGTGAAATTCCTTTTTCTTTGTGTTGTTGCTTTAATTTATGACCCAGTTTGAAGCCAATATGTGATTTTACCTGTACTGGGCCCACATGCAACTCCAGACCACGTACGTTACAGATCAACCACGGTAGCCAAACAAGCTCATTCACTGCCTGATAAAAACACATCCATTGACCATGTGGCAATGTAGTATTGACAGAGCAGTGTTAAAATGCTTCTCTTGGTTTCTGCACTTACAATGGGTGAAAGCAAATGTATGGGCATTGTCAGTCAGAAAATCACGTGAAGTATTGATCTCATATACAACTACGAAGGAGCTAGAAGAGCTAAGTGAAGAGTGATCCAGGAGAGACTATCGGTAAAACCTGGTGCTGATATTATCTGAGGCATTGGAGGCATGCAAAACAGCCAAACCAACCAAAGGGGCGTACTCAGATTTACAAAGTTTGAGAGGCTATTTATAGACACTGTAATACATAAAATGGTTTGATCATTATTTGAAGATGTTGCTGAAATATGGGGAAGAGTTAAAAAAGAGAGTGGAGTGGCAGAAGTGATGCAACGAATTTGAAAGGATTTGATAGCGGCTTAACTAGAGCAATGCCTCGGAGATGATGGGTAATGGGGCACAGTGGCTATTGAAAGTGTAAATTAGGACTGATGAAGGGTCAGATATGGAGATGATGAGTGAGCCCTGGTGAAGGGACCAGCCACTGGGAAAGAGAACACTGAAAGAGACCCACGGAATCCAGGGAGATTAAGAATTACACTTTGGGCACAATGAGTTTGACAAGGCCTTTGAAATATCCAGAGGCACCCATTGCTGAAAGAAGGAAGCCATGATACATGAAAATGATTAGTCACAAGACCCATTCCTACAAGTGTTATCCTGACCACATCTTGACTTCTAAACTATACACCAGGATGGTAGACTCAACATTCTTTCTCCTGCCTCACCTTTTTCTAGAAGGGGATACATCTGTGACCAAGCAGAAGGGCAGTTACAATTGCCGTTCAACATGTTACAATTTCCTTTGCTGGAAGTACTGACGGATATGGTATGGTTCTAAGGGAGAAAAAGAGAAAGAGCCTTCATTTACAGTAAAGGTGGAAAACGCGTGAAAGTAAGCTTTACAAGGTAAACTTTGGAAATAATAAAACCTCAACAAGAACCTCTTCGAGTTGATTGACAGTTAGCCATTGGGTACATGGTCAAGTGCTGTCAGAATTTTCTACTGATTTAAAGAAATGGGTTAGGGCTTTAGTTTTTTTTTTCAAAATATCCCCAAGTTTTAAGAACTTGCTATTTTTAAGCAGATCAAAAACAAAATATTTCAATTGAACCAGTCTCTGAGGCACTGGCTGATTTCAAAGTGCTTTGTTCATAGCTTTTAGGCATATTTATATAAAAAGTGAATAATGAAGAGAAAACTTCAAATTATTACATAACATTACAAACAGATCATAATTTTCCTCACTTATCTGTACACGACAAAAACTAGTGTGGATGTGTTGTAATCCCAGGACTTGGGAGATAGAGGCAGAAAGGCTGGGGAATTTAAGACAGGTTTCAGCCACATAGTGAGTTTAAACCAAGCCCAGGCTACCTGAGAGAGGTGCTTTTAAACAAACAAACAACAAACAAAATGTAAAAAATTAAAAAACATAACGATAAGTGTTGCGACAGAAAATTGCTTAGAAAATACCAGTTTATTGTTATTACCTGCTTCCATGAAGTATTTTATGTGAAAAAGGTTAAACAAACAAACAAAACCTTCAAGAACAATCACTGTCATTTATTGGTTTTGGCTTGAATAAAAAAAATTAAAATAAAATGAAATTTGTATAAAAATCTCATTTGGAAACATGTTATATAATCTATCCAAAAATTAAAAAATTTTCTTAAATAAAAGTCAAGCTGTTGCTGATTTTAATCTGTCACCAGAGGGCAGACGTTACGATCATTAACTTTTTGGTTTGGGTTTTTCTGTCTTCTAGGAAAACCGTAAGCGACTTAAAAACCATAGTGATATTAGTGCAATAGGATAGGACTTGCACATTAGATTAATCACAGGACAGTTAATGTGTGTGCACACATTTATCACATGATTGGCTTTTTCCTGATGTTTAAGTAATCGCTGATGGACGAACCAATTTGGAGGAAGGGGAAGTGTTGTTTTTCCAGTAGTCAATTAAAAGGGTTTTACAGTGTAATCACAGGTTAGAGCTTGAGGTCAGATGGCTTTGAAATGCTAAACAGGTATTATTTTTGTCCCTCAGTTCCTTCCATGGATAAGATGTGAAGACGCACTAGCCACTGGGAGAGGCTGCTGGGGGAAAATGGGGGCAGGAATACAGGAAAGTTTCAGGCATGACTTTGGTGTATGAGACCAGCTGACACACGATGATTATCGAAGAACCTGAAAAAAACAAAGGTAACGAGGGTAGATAAATTCAACGGTGTGCAGGAAAGGGACAGGGTTAGGTGGCAGTAAATGGTGCCTTGTGATTGTGTTCCAGAGGTTCAGAAGGAAAAGGGTCAGTGGGTAGATGGCACAAGTAGATGCCATCACATCCCAGAACTTGGGAAGTAGAGGCAGGAGGAGGGGAGCTTGAACTTAGTTAGCCTGGGTTACAATCAGACTCTTTCCCACCAAACACAAAGGGCTGTGGGACACTGCAAACCAATACTAGAGGTAATTAATGCAGTACTACTTACAGTTAATATGAAACTATAAGAGACAGGGAGGTACTTTTGTTTTTTAGTGGCTGGGACTGGGAGATTACAGTAGGATAATGTTTGAGGTCAGCCCACCCCAAAGCACAGCTAGGCTCAGAGGTGCTATTAAAGCATATTTGCACATGATTTTTTTTTTCTAGTAGATAAAGTTAGTTTAAATTAGCAGGAAGTTGTTATTACGGCTCACACTTGTTCAAATTCACAATGATACTTGTAATTAAACAAGTTGCATTTCATTTTCTTCCGATTAATTGTATTTGCACCATAACTCACATAGGTAGTGATTCTTCCTAGAATGTGTAAAACTGATGTATTGGGTTTGTTCCTCTGCCCATTTAATATAATACAACAAGCATTTAATATATTGATGAGAAGTTAGGAGAGTTGGAGTGATATTAAACCATGTAAGATATATATCATATTTTCAGATGAATCAACAATCTGATCTCGAAGAGAAAACACAAAAGTTGATAAGTTCAGTAATATTTGTAAAGTAAGGGTTTTTACAAATGGAGTTAGTAAGAAAGTGAAACTCCTAAGCTATTATCATGTAGGAAGTTATATATTTTCTGTGTATGTAAGGAAATTGTCTCAGCAGGAAGTGAAAACATGATTTATTTTGCCGTACACTAAGGTTTTACAAATAAGCATCTGAAGAGGGCTTTCATCTACAGAAAATGGGAAGATCTGGATATGACAACAAAATGTTGGTGTTTGGCTTATTTGTTCTGGATTTAAACTTTTTGAGTTGGATTTTTCCCCTTTTTCCAAACCCTTCCATATTCTCTCCACTGCCCGCATAATGCCTAAATATTTATCCACATAATTTCCCAACTAAGTATAATTCTCTCACCTAATAACAAGGAGACCATCACAGAAAACTACAACCAATCAAATTGCAGAGTTGTGGAGTTTTCCAACTGATATATCTACAGCACAACTGCTGCCCCTAAGGACCTACACATCACCATGCAAGAGATAGCTCCACCCCACAACTTACAGCACAATCGAAAAGAGGAACGAGATGAAAATTGTTTAGCAACAAAGAAGTAGAAACGGAAAATTTTGCAAGTCGGACTCTATTCGGTAAAACAATGCAAACAAAACAAAAAAAGACAAGAAAGAAAAAAAAATTAAAAAAGGACAAAATACAAGCTCATGGGGATGTTGCTTGTTGGAAGGGAACATAAAGGATAAGGCTGAACAACTAATTGATAAGGGGAAATGCTGCTTGTGAGTATGGGCTTCGCAAAGGCAGAGGTGATTATGCTGGCAGAGACAATCTGTTGATGTGGAAATGGGCTAGATGGAAGGGAAGGTGGGGGACAACTGAACATCTTCGTTCCGTGTTTAGGTAAGAGAACTGGTTGGACTCTCGCTGCTTTTGAACTTGGGACCCTTCTTGTGGTGTTTAGGTTAACTTATGTTTCTGCCCTTCATCATAGAAGCAATGACCGTGTCAGTTTTCTAGGTTCCTAGGTGCATGGGAATTCTGCCTCTGGAGGAAACATGTTGGGTCATCCACAATGGATCTGGATGGTATTAGATGAGTCTTGGGACTCTCTAGAGATGATGCTGGTGGGAGAAAATGTTATTGCTAGTGGAATTTATTGAGGCATGCTATGTGAGGAGGACCTATGCGTTTGGGGAGCCCAGAGAGAAAGGCCATGGTTGGGTGTGTTCTTTATACACAGTTTATGTTGGAGTGCTAACCCTCAACCAGATGGTATTTAAAGACAGGAACTGTGGCACAGTTTGGAGTGACAGAATGTGTCCTAAAGGCAGAGCCTGACATTTTAAGATTAAATGACCTTTCTCTCTCCCCTTTGCCTTCTTGTGCTCTCTGCATTTTACCCCTCCCCCATTCCTCCCCCCATTCCATTCTCTGGTGTTGTTAGGACACCAGAGCCCTGCGTTGTGACTTCTGAATTTGATCATGCCTCTATGAGCTGTGGGCAGTATTGAACACTCTCTAATGCCACCAGCTCTACAGCACACTATTTTGGTAGGCTGGCTAATCTGGGGCTTATAAAACTTTGTGGGATATCTGAATTCTGTATTAATTGTAGTGGTTTAGTGTAAAATATAATTTTTACTATTTTTCTCTGAACCCTTTTCTAGGAAGAGTTTCTCGCTTGAGAAATATTTTCACTGATAAGCACACTACTCCAGCTTGCTAGGGAACTCATACACAGCCAGACATGGGACCAAAAGACAGGACGAATGTTGGTGCCAAATAATTCCTTACGTTGATGGAGAGGTGTGTTTGAATTAGAGCCCTGTCAGTGACTAAAATGATTTTTCTTTTAAACATACACGCAGATTTACCTAAAAGAGAGTGAGGTCTATTGATTTCTTTTTATCAGGAAAGTTTTTGATATCATACTCATTAACTTATCTGTAGAATTAATATTAAACTGACAGATCTGGCACACAGCAGAGAACACTGGAATTAATCTGTAGAGGTTCAAGGGGGCATTGTTAACACCCAGACAGCATAGGTGTTTTTGATTTCAAATAAACTGGCTTGGTTGTTAGCAAATAATGTATTCTTGCATTCTGAAACAGAACCCAGAAGGGGTCAGAGGTAAGCCATGATTAAAAGCCTGGCTGCTTGCAAAGGACCCTTTAGATTCCAGCACCCACATCAAGGTGGCTCACAGGCACATGTAACACCAATTTCTGGGTTGGATCCAATGCCCTTTTCCTCGTCTGTAGGCACTGCACACACGTGTGTGCAATGCTAAGTAACACACACTCGGGCACACATACATAGACATATGAAGCAGATCATGAAAACATTGTTTTTCAGAATATAAATGAGAACATGTGGTTAAAACACCGTTAGAGCTCATAAGCTGTCACCCCCAGGGACCACCAGTGAGACAGCGAAGGAGTAGCCTGTTTCCTTCCTGGAGCCGGGAACATCTCAGGAGCTACAAAAACACGGAAAAGGTTAGTTTCTCTCCTGAGGTGCCAATCAATCTATTTCCCAACACATTCCCCCCTACAAGAATCAGGCAAGCTCAAGTGTAAACACTCCTACAGTCAATATTCAGTGGTATATGCTGCAGAGGCAGCACTTTCTAATTTCTCTAGCTCATTTGGGAGTCCTGCTTCATCAGCTAAAACAAGCAAATATGCTAGAACGTTTAGTGGACAAACCTCTTCTTCTTTAGGAACCTTTACATTGTCTTCATCTGCAAAGTCTACACTAAAGGAGCAGAATGCATTTAGCAATTCCTAAAACAATGCTTAGAGTTGGAAGGAGACAGGCATTGACTTAGGGACACCTGGCAGCATCAAGGTGGAAATGCAGCTTTTCTTTCTATGTGCATGAGATCAGGAGGAAAGAGAAAGCAATGAAGTATAACACCTTGCAATAACCAAAGGAGGTTTATATTTATAACTCTAGTTCTGGTGAATTGACTGTACTGGGGTGCTAGAGTCAGTATCAATTGAACCTTAGAGGTGAATCCTCAGGCCGTCTTTATGCACTTAGTTATAATTTCAATATATTGATTTAATGTTTAGGTAGGAGACATGAAGGACAGGACATGACAGCTATGGGGGGCTGCTGCTCACTAGGTTGCTACACAGTGTTAGTCAAGAACCTAGTACCTTGTTTTCAAAGATGAAACATCAAACAGATGAGTGAACACATAGTAACAGACTTGTGACCATTATCTCTGTGCCTGTGCCGGGTCTAAAAGCTGCCCTTCTACTACTACGTGTCATGAACAAATCAGTGGGCACGGTGTAATTCTGGCCTCAGCAAAAGATCAGGAACACTAAAAATAATTCTTTATCAGTTTAGAAATTAAATGAGTTATGCCTGTCCAAAGCTCAACACAGTGTTAGTATTTGCAAAAAAATCGAAACAAAGAACTGGAAGCAAACGACCATAACAGCGAGGAGTTACCTGTTCAAAGATAGAGTTGATGTCACACCTGGTAGTAAGGCACTGACTGGGCAAAGGAAACCTTGAGTGACAAGGGCCTGTTTACCGAGTTGAATTCAAGATAGATTTTTGTGACAGCTTCCCATTCCAAGGGTAGTGAGCAATAGATATCTGACAGTTTGGGACTGGCTCTAAGGGCTCTATGCTGGAGAACTAATGGATTCATGGCCCGGTGAATTCATGCTGTTTGATACAGTGTCCTTTCTGCAAGTTCAAGTCCCAGTGTAATTGGGGAGACAACGGCCTGACCCCTCAGTGTTCTATTTCGGGATAGGAATGAACTGTAGGTTTGTGTTCCTTCTTCAGGATTGTACCGCAAATCATCTCAGGAGACAGTGTCAAACACTGCACTTAAGAGGACATCCTGGCATTGAAGTATGGCAGAGACCATGTTGTTAGGAAACACCAAACAAAGTAAATATTACACTACCAAAGCCCGGAGTTTATTTCAACCATCCATGGAGGAGGTACAGTCTATATTAATGTGAGACATGTGTCTGCCATTTGCTCTGCTTCCAAACATGAAGGCATCTGTATATGCGCTCCTTCACTAACCCAGCATTGATGTTGTGCTAAGCCCTGAGGTAGCACGATGAGCATTTAAGAAGAGAAACCACGACAACACACAAAAATGCTGGGGCAATTTAAGCCTTCAAGTGCAGGTGGCGATAGGAGATGCTGGAAGGCCTTTCTCTGATTCCTTGCTCTGATTTCCTGACTTTTTTTGCTCCTGAGAGGAGCCAAACAGAACTGGGAAAGCATCACAACAGCAGTTTAGCTTGTTGAATTTAGCACTACATGGATGGTGCGTGGTGGATTTACATTCCTGTTCATATTGTGGATAGCTGTTGGAGCTATTTTCCATTTGGGAGTATTAAAAATTAATGTTGCCTGAAATCCACTCCTGTGCTGCTGTGATCCAATATAGGGGCTGGTTGGTGGGAAGGGGAGATGGGTATAATTTCACACTATATGTAGTAATATGGAGCAGCGGCAGTTGCTGTGTCCCGCCACCTGCAAGCACGCATGGCTTAACTTATGCCCCTGAATATTAACGGAAACTGTATCAACAGAGGCCTCTGGCCATGTTAGGTTGGTTAGCCCATTTCTGATAACCTGTGTAGCACTCCCCATGTTGTGCTTACCGGGAGATTCTAGTTTCATGCACTGAGTGGAAACATCATAAACCCCTCACTCAGCTTTCCCAGCATCCCCCCCTGTCTACTCCGCCTAACTCAATTTTTGTCTATCAGGCCCCAGGCAGATTTTTATTAGCAAGCAAATGGGTGCTAAATAGATAAGATATAAAAGACCCACCTCCATCTTGGGAGTGACTTCTTATTAATAAAGAAACTGCTTGCCTTCCATTGATAGGCCAACCCTTAGGTGGAGTAAACAGAACAGGATTTGGGAAAGAAAATGTAAGTGAGTGCCACGATGTTCCACTCCAGAGATGCAGGCAGAATCTCCCCGGGTAAGCACACCAGGGGTGCTACACACCCAGCAAGAAATGGGCTAATCCAGGTGCTAGAGCTAGCTAATAAAGAAAACTGGGAAAACCATGGGGCCAGGCAAAGCTGAAAAGATTACAGTTTCACATTCGAAGAAGCTACGTGATGTCAGGGTGCGGGGACACAGCCGTGCTGCTCCCTCTTTCAACACTCCAATACCCACCAGGCCAAAAGGCTCACACCGAGGCCAGCAGCCAAAGCCCCTTTGCTCCGCACTCCTTTCCACACTTGGGGTTATTACTGATTTGTTGCACGTGCCGGTTATTTGGTAATTTCAAATGAATTTCATTAATGGTTAAAAAGGTTTACAGCAATTCATATGCTTAATTGGGTATTTGATGAGGATCAGATTTAGAGTCAAAGCCCAGGCATTAGGGTTTTGTCAGAAAGGTCCCCCAAATACCAATTATAAATAAATTAGATATGACCTCAAAAAGTGCAAATGATGTGTTTTGGAAAAGAACAGAAAACACCTTATATCCTGTATAAAAAGCATGGTAATTAATACTGAAAACTTCATGAGCAGATATTAGTATCTGAAGTTATTTAGATGATGAGGAATGATTTTCAAATAAGCATTGGAGGGTTGTGATTTTACACAGAATTTCCAAATAATTAATAACCTAACAAAAATGGCATAAGACTTATTAGATATATGTCAGTGAATGTAGTATAGAACTTGGTATTAAGTAAAAATGAATAAAATAATAAAGTACTAAGTAGACAAATCTAACATCTGAAATAAGAAGATCTAGCTAAGAATTGCATCGAGGACAGAAACCGAAACAGGTATGCAACTTGAGAGACTGAAATACATGGTTTACATGAGCCAGGCCCTGGGCTCTGAATCCCAGTCCTCCACACAAACGCGAATAGTTAGAGCATGGCAAACGAGCAGCTCATTGTGTATGCGTGCAATCCACATTCAGGAGACAAACAAGGAGACTACTGCTTGTTTATGTTGAGCTTACATTGAAAGTTCCGGAACACAGAGCAACATGGCGAGACTCGGTCCCAAAACCTCAATCACAACCAACAAAATTAAGGAGACAAGAACTCATGCACACCAAGCAAATACGTACACTAGAGCCAGGGAATCATGTCCCGATAATATAATTATTTAAGTAATCACTAAGAAGCACAAAGGAAAAGATAAACATAATAAGAAAATGAGCAGAGTCTATGGACAGAATATAGAGTACAGAGATGGGTTCTGACATCACAGTGAGGTCGCTTCGGTATTTGGGAGGTTGGGGTCATGATAACTGGCATGGGTGAGATGATATGTGTTACGCTTCTTCCAGCATGAGTGGAAACCACTGTAGGAGCTTCTCAGGGGAGAGACATTGGTATGTGGGCTCTGTAAGCAGGAATTCTTTCCTGTATGGTGGACTTTAGCTAATAACAAACTGTAGTTATTGTGTGCAGAGCATTTAAAAATATAGTGTGAATGAATCAATTGTAGCTAATCTGAGGACTTACAACACACATTTGCCTTTGTGTGTGTGTGTGTGTGTGTGGTGTGTGTGTGTGTAAGGCATGGGCACATCTCCATTCATGATGTGAATGTATGGTCAGAGGACAACTTGTAGGAGTCACTTTTTTCTTTCTTAACTCTGTGAGTTCCAAGGCCTGACCTCAGCTTGGCAGTGGGCCATTTTCTCCTGATGAGCCATCTTGATGGCTCATACTCTTGTTTATATTGATAAAAACCCAAAGGTAACTATGATACTCTGGATGGGTAGACGTATATTTATTTTATGACAATATTCATGACATAGAAATAATCAAGTTGATGGCAAGATTCTATACAAGAACCAAGATCTCTATGACAGGTGTAGGAAGTTCACAGTGAGAAGCAACCAAGTATTCAATAACAGAGGAAACTACATATTATCACAGCGGGTCTTCTATCTGCAGCACATGGTGCAGAATGTGGGCTTTATGTCTGACACAGGAAAATACTAAGCAGAGTTCGCGGTGGACAAGGCGGCTCAGGCTATGGGCAGGGGGAAGAGGTACGTTTGGTGGAGAGGTGGACTGCTTGGACCCAGGGCTATCAGACAAGCGAGAGCAGTGCTTCACACTTTCCCAGTGCTGTAACCCCTGTGGTGATATTTCGTTTGTGCTCTAAACATGCAAAACTTGCCTGAGGATCAGAGTGTGGAGCTGGCCACCAGTCAGCCATAGAGGCTGATAGCAGGGGCACAGCACTTAATCCCAGCACTGGAGAGGCAGAGGCAGAGGATCTCCATAAAATGAGGCACGGCTATCACCAGACTGATTTAAATAAAAGAAAGAAGGCATAGACAGTGGTGGCTGGCTTTAAACCCAAAATTTGGGAGTACACGCC
>CAWTZC010000321.1:0-13744 GCA_963919715.1 Microtus obscurus
AAGAATGGGAGACTTTCCACAGGAATGTGTCCTCTGAGAGTAGTGGAGTCTCAATAGCAACCTATTCTGCACGTGAAAAACTCTTAAATGAGGCTGAAAGGAGTCAAGAACAACACATTTAGTTATTTATTCAAGCACAGGATTTTACCCAGCATCCGAGGAATAAAAGTCAGAAAAGTAGTTGCATGAAAATCTCCATTGATGACTAGATTTGACATAGTCAGTTGAATAATTCACACACACACACACACACACACACACACACACACACACAAAATCCACAATACAAGAACAGTTGAGTAAATAAGAAGAACTTAGTTGGAGAAGTAGAGTAATAAAAATACTGTCATGTTTGACATCAACAAAATATGATTTGGAACTGTGATTCTCTTTCATTGAGCCAGTAGTCAAAGTCCAACATCCTCATCTAAAAAATGGGGGCATCAATTACTACATTTTAAAAAATAATGATGCAAAGCATCAGTACCCTATTGAACAAGAGCCCACATATTCCCTAGTCCCTCCTTTGATTTGCATTGCTTTCCTCAGCAAGAATAGTGACCTCTAGATGGCACCTTTGCAATGTAATAATTTGTAGGAAGGTGCTGGTTTATGAGAAGGAAAACGGTTTGTAAAATTACTCTTTATTACATGAGTTTTCATCCATGGTCACAGCTTTGTAGTCCCCAGACTAAGCCATGCTGGGCTGGTGGCATTGGTAGCTGTGGAGTTTGCATAGAAACCCAAATTTGTTTCCAGTTCTCTGGGTATTGATTATCTTTGGGCAGGAGCATGTCAGGTGTGGAGAAAGTCAACACATCTTTTTAGAAGCAAAGGGTGAATAATCAGAGACAGAAGTGCATGGATGGGGCCACTGTAAAAGCTTGAAAAAGAAGTGTCTTTGTGTTTTATATTCAATGGTGGTAGGAAAAAGTCAGGGAGTATGGGGAATTCCCATGAGGAGAGGGATTTTTAGAAAGAGTTCAGATGAAGGAAAAGGAATAGAAAAATACAGTGTGGTTTGCTCTTTGAAATACTGGAAAGGTGGATAAATTGGCCAAGAAACCAGCAAGTAGCTCTCATTTGTGTCACTACCTCTCAAGTCAATGCCCATGGCAGACATTACTAATTGGTCTCACCATTTTCCCTGTTGATTCTGGTGATGACTACTACCAAATATTTTTGTCATGTCTCCTTAGATACTTACTTCAAGGTCCTGGGAATTGATGCACAGATGAAAGCACAGCCTGAAACAAGAGTTTCAATTCAGTTCACTCACTGGTTTGTGTTTTGTTTCATTTGTTTTTCTCTTATGTGACTGGACATGAACTTGAAAAGACTATTTTTGAAGTATATTATTTACTTGTATTACATGCAGTTGACCATCAGTCAGTTGCTGAGGCTAATTCAACATGTCCCCAGCTCTGCAGCCCCAAACTAAGGCTTCAGTATCAGATCTGGTTTGAAGCATGGCATTCTTAAGACAAGGCAAGCAAGATGACAGAGAAAAGTGATGTTTCTTAACAGGCTCCACTTGTGGCTTGCCAGGTCAAGTGCATCTTAATGTTCATATTATACATCATGTGGACAAGATCAACAAGAATGTGGTTGGGATATGTATCCTTCTAGAAGAGTGGCTAAAGCCATGACAATGGTTAAGACCCTGTCATCCTCTTGTAAGAAAGAAAAAAAAACAGATTTTGGAATTGATCTTGTATCCTGCCCACTACTAAAGGTGTTTATCAGCTGTAGGAGTTCTTTGGTGGAGTTTTTGGGAGTCCACAACTATGTACACTATCATATCATCTGCAAAATAATGAAAGTTTAACTTCTTCCTTTCCAATTCGAATCCTTTTGATCCCCTTACGTTTGTCTTATTGCTATTGCTAGAACTTCAAGCACTATATTGAAGGAGGTATGGAGAGAGTGGACAAGACTTGTCGTCTTCCCTGATTTTAGTGGGATGACTTTGAGTTTCTCTCAACTTAGGCCAATCATTATCTATGAAGCTTCTTCATAAATAGCATTTATTATAGTTAGGTATGCCTTTATCCCTAATCTCTTCAAGACTTTATCATAAATGGATGTTGAATTTTGTCAAATGCTTTTCAGCATCTTGTGAAATAGATCATATGTTTTTTTGTTTTCAGTTTATTTATATGATGGATTACATTGATAGATTTGCATTATGTTGTTTCAACCCTGCATCCCTGGGATTAAATATAACGATCATAATGGATAATTTTTCTAATGTGTTCTTGGATTCAGTTTGCCAATATTTTATTTTGATTTTCATCAATGTTTATGAGTGAGATTGGCCTGTAATTCTCTTTCTTGGTTTGAGTCTTTATGTGGTTTTTGTATCAGAGGTAACTGTAGCTTCATAAAAGGAATTTGGTAATGACTTTCTGTTTCTATATTGTGAAATAAATTAGGAGTATAGGTATTAGGTCTTCTTGGAAGTTCTGGTAGAATTCTGCATTTCAAACCTCTGGACCTGGGCTTTTATTGGTAAGGAGGTTTTTAAAAACAACTTCTAATTCTTTGGGAATAATAGGTCTATTTAGGTTGTTTACCTGGTGCTAGTTTTACTGGTATATGGTACTTATCTAAAAAATTGTCCATTTCTTTACATTTTACAATTTAAAGGCATACAGGCTTTTGTAGTAAGATCTAATGATTCTCTGAATTTTCTCTGTGTCTGTGGTTATGTCTTCCTTTTCATTTCTGATCTTGTTAATTTGCATATTCTCTCTCCCACTGTGAGAGTGGAACTGATCTTGTGGGAGCTCACCAAGGCCAGCTGGACTGGGACTGAATAAGCATGGAATGAGACCGGACTCTCTGAACATGGCGGACAATGAAGGCAGATGAGAAGCCAAGGACAATGGCACTAGGTTTCAGTCCTAGTGCATAGAACTGGCTTTGTGTGGGAGCCTAGCCTGTTTGGATGCTCACCTTCCTGGACCTGGATAGAAGTGGGAGGACCTTGGACTCCTGCAGGGCGGGGAATCTGGAGAGTATAAGGAGAGTGGGGAGGGGAGAGGAGTGGAGATAAAGGAGGAGTGGAGGGAGGGAGCAATGTGTGGGAGGACGAGGAGGAAATGGGAAATGGGGAGAAGGCAGAAATTTGTTTCAATAACTAAAAAAAAATAACAAATAAAAAGAAAGAAAAAAAAAACAATGATGTAGTTGACAAAAGTTCAAATTTAAAGGCAGTGTGGAATGGTTACAGGTTATAGATGGTAACTTTGCTATTGTGGTGATTACTCGGTAGTGGCTTTGTTATAGTAGAAAAGATACTGAGTACTGTTATTTGGAGGAACAGCATTAATGGAATCTCTTTAAAATGAATGTGGATCTCAGAAAATGCGGGGCATCTGCAGTTACCTTCCCAGAAAGCAAGGATCTTCTTTTATAAGTCAATGAGAAAGCAAAGGTTTTCCTATTTTGGGCTCCTATCAGTTATAAAATCTATTGTTAGGCAGTATTGAAATGATAACCTTCTCTAGTTTTACCTTTTCCCAAATACTAGAGTAAGTAAAATCAATATCCCTCACTTAAAATAGACAGAGTTTATTTCAATAAAAAATATTGTATTCCAGGATAAAGGGGTATATGCTGAAGGTCAAATACTATATATGGATGGTGAAAATCTGAACTTCATATTGTGGGAGGAACAGAGAACTGGAAATCTAGTTGAGCTATTGTCACTCTATTTAGAAGAAATAACATTGGCTGTGGGGGATCACACTGACCTAAGTTTAAATTACAGATCTTCCACATTTGGAACTGAGGGATTTTGGATAAACTAGCTGACATCTCTGACACAGTCATCATTGTTAAAATTAGCAATTGTGTAACAATCATCTTTGAAAATATCAGTGAGCTACTAAATATACAAAATAATCTCAGGTTCACACTAAATTAAATCACTAAACTCAGGAGTTGGAGTCAAGAGGATCACAGGAAAGGCCTTGTCTCAAAACACCACACACACAAATAAAAGTAGCTTCTGCTATACTAAGTAGCAGAAATAACCATCTGTAACAACATTTAGCCAGTGCACATCTATTTCACTTTGAGAAAGTACAAATTTCTATGAAATAATAATCTTGGTGGTAGTAAATTACACTGGATGTTTATTATAAGATGAATTGTACTAATTTCTTCACATACATAATCTCATCTAATTCATGCTAATGAAGTTTTGCAGATAGGTTGTCATTATTTGACAAATCAAGAATTGAAGAAATGAAAAGCATGTTACTGTAACAGTGCGCGAAGAGACAATGCAATTTCCCAAAAGACTTGGCATATTTTTACCAATACAGATTATTTACCCTAGCATTTTCACCACCTTAGGCAAAACTGAGAGAATCAAGGAACAGATCTTATTTGCTAAAATGACTGTTTATTTTGTAGTCAAAACTTCACGTGTGAATAGTGAATGTTCAAGCCTTGTAAGGCCTTGTAACAAACAAGGTTCTCTTTTCATCAAGTTTCTATTCTAGCCCGTCTTCAGGACCTCTGCCTACTCAGGTCAGTACTAAGCACTACAGAATCTAGCTGTGGAACAATGCTTTCTACCCTGTCGATTGTATTTTAATAAAACCCTGATTGGTCAATGAGTCCAGGCAGGAAGTATAGGGCGGAACAACCAAGCAGGAAGTAGAAGTGCGCAACAAGAACTTGGAGAAGAAGCAAGTCTCAGTCTACAGTCATGACCCAGCCACAGAAGAAGCAAGATGTGATTGCCTTGCTGAATAAGGTACTGAGCCATGTGTGGCTAACATAGGAGCAGTAATGGGCTAATATACGTTATAAGAGTTAATAAGAAGTCTGAGCTACTAGGCCAATCAGTTTATACCTAACGTAGGCTTCTGTGTGGGACTTTACAGGACTTAACAGCTGTGGAAACTGGGCAGGACAAGCCTCGACAATAGAATCAGTCTCTCACCACTTGGAAATGTTCTCTGCTTCACTGTTTGCCAATGGGCTGACTTCCTCTGATTTGTTCACTCTCTTGATAGAGTTTTTGTGAAAAATAAATGAGGCAAAAAAAAAAAAGGTGAGGCAGAGTGCATCAACATAAAGTACAATTTATATAACATATTGTAGGCTTCTCAAATCTCTTTGAAAACAGCTATAGTTTGGATGTGTGTCTCTAGGTTCATGTATGACAGGTTATTTCACAGTCTGTGAACATGTAATATTGGAAGAACCTTTAAAGTGGAAGAAGAGGGTTGGATCACTGAGGACATGCCCTTAAAGTGGATATTTAAATTCAGGCCTCCTTCTCTTCCTCACGTTTTTGCTTCCTGGCCATCCTGTGGTAAGCTTCTTTCCTTTCCCACATGTTCCCGCTACATGTTTCGCCATTAAACCACCCCAATAAAAGCAATGAGCTTGAAAAGCATGAACTTAAACCTTTGACACAATGCGCTGAAATAAGCATTTCTCTTAAGCTGTTTGGTGTCTTAGTCCATTCATATATTAGAAAATAACACTAATAAAATGCTAGCACCATCATTTATCTCTTTGAAAATAATTTTTCCATTTGGTGAGGGACACTAGACATAAGATGCAAGATATCTCTAGAGTGTCAATCAGAATGACTGAAACTATTTTTTGAATTCTCTAATTTCTAGGTAAAACATTAGCATTATAAAAATTTCAATAGAAGTTTCTGAATAGACAAAAATAAGCCTAGGATGGTGTGATGTGGTGGTGGTGGTGAAACAGTTTTTGTGGTGGTGGTGGTGGTGGTAGTGGTGTGTGTGTGTGTGGGAGAGAGAGAGAAAATATATGTATGTATATATATATATATATATATATATATATATATATATATATATATATACATATGTATAGAGAGAGAGAGAGAGAGAGATAGATAGATAGATAGATAGATAGATAGATAGATAGATAGATAGAAGGTGGGAGGGAGGGAGGGAGGGAGGAGACAGTCAGATGTATAGAAAGAGATAGAGTTAGAGAGACCTGTACCAATCCTTTGAGGTACACTATAAAGACAGAGGACAGGCAGGAATATTCTGTTTGGGGCTCATTGAACTACAGCAATATATAGTAGAGTTTGACATCAAGTGTCTGACCCACAGGAGTAAAGACACCTTCTAATCATTTAAGTTTTCCCTCTGAGAATGGCTTGGCCGCTCTTGCTCCACTTCTCCTACAAAAACATCAATACATTGATTTCAGCTTAGCAGAGAAGACAGTAAAATTAGACACGCTCAAATAAAGAGTGAGGAGGTAGAAGACTGACTGTACAATGGTATCATGGCCCATGCAGCTCTATAGACATCAGCCTGCTGGGCCAAACTGTCCTCCAGGGTACAACTCTTTAAGTCTCACAATGATTTTTTACAAATTACCCTGAATTTCCAGTGTAAATGTCAAGCCATTTTCAGGAAGTCTCTTGAATAACTTCAGTGCCTGGCAGGTTTCTTTCTTCCAGAGTTCCTGGAAAGAAGTTAATTATGCGTGATATGTGGCATGGCATGCGGTATTCACCAGCTCAAAGGGAGAGCTCAACTTTTGTGCTCTCTGACTGGATGGTCCTCTGACTGCACCATATGCCAAGTCATGGAGAGACCTGATGATGGTCTAAAATATTTCCAAGCAAATGGTTTCACACTTTTCTTTTGAGAACATGGGATGCTTCGCTTCCTCCTCCTTAGGTGTATTGTTTTTAGTGTTAGCCTTCTCTTTTTGTAATGCTTCATTTTTGAAACATCATGACTTTTCTTTGCTCTCCCTCTCCAGAGAGAGGGTTACAAGTGACCTATAGAAATGTTTATGAGGTAGATCTAGGATGCCATGCTAATAAATATGTCTTAGACAATGACTGTCTGGCACTATACAAGCTTTCTAAAGGCTACAAGCTGGGCTGGTCTTCTGTGTGCAGCCTCTTGGAAGACCTTAAGCCTGGCCCTCCCACCTCTGCTGTATCTGAATTCATGACCCAGATTTAGTGAATTGAAAGTTTATATTAATCCACTAAGTTTGGGGAAGTACATGAACACGGCCCATAGACCAAAACATAAAAGGCTATTTTAAGTAGTTTTTAAATAAAACAAAACATACTCATACCAAAAATTATAGAGGCTACCCAAATTAGAAAGTGTGTGTGTTCACTATAACTTACAAATTATAATTAATTTGTGCTGGGCACAAAACTGTGTTGGGGCATTGATGGGAGAAATGAGTCTGAGGCTGGTCTTCTGAACAGCATGTGACATCTTCTATTTAGCCTTTGACAAGAATTCTTGAGGTTTGGCAGCCTACAGCTTTTTTGACGTAGGCAATCAATATACACTTACCAATTCTATTTGCAATAATTCCATAAAGAAGTCAATCCATACAATCTTAAAGGAGGAAGACACAGTTGAATACTAAGATTAATGCACAACTGTATGGTACCTGCAAGATTTAAGAGACTGTGGGACTAAAGTGATGGGTCCTTGTTACTTTTACTTTTTATACCTTTTACTAAGAGACACGGTAGATCCAAGCACCCAATACTTTTTGGAATTCCAGCTCCAAAATATCTGACCACCCTCTTCTGACACCCTCTTCTGACTTTCTTATGTAATTCATTCATGTACACATGTCCACACTCTGATATAAATATACCTATAATTAAAAGTAATAAGAGTAAAAAATCTTACCAAAATAGCTTAGAGACTTGTTTTGAGAAAATATTTCTCTGTTAACTCCAGAAAGAACACTGTAAATCGGGGCTGGATCAATAGAGAACATTCATTCCTGAATACAGGCAGTAGATGGAGCCTCTATGATCTCTCAGACACATACTTCCTCATTCTCATTTTTCGACAAGGCCTGTGAACAGAACCATGGTCCTACAAGTGGTTGGCTTGCTGTCCAACAACCAGAGAAATTCTTGAAATTATGAGATGAATTTTTTATTTTGTACAAAGGCCATTTCAGTTCTTAACAAAAATGTAAAAGTAGCATCATTTGAAAACACACATTTCTATCAAACAGTGGCCGCCATTGTGGCCTTGATTCAGATGGATTATCTTAGGAGCTGATGTGTGTACCAATAGGAAGTGAGTCTACATCAAGTTCCTTCATCTTCACAATGAGACCAATAGTGGAGGAGGTCTATAAGAAGTGTAAATCGTGCTTATTAATTTACAAGATAAAGTGCCTGTTGCTCCAGGAATCAGTCCCAGAGCACTCTGTTTTCATAGCCTATATTGTGGGTGGTATACATAAATAAGTGGCTTGATGAAGATAATTATAAGAATCTATCATTGCTGAAGTTTTGCTCTACTTGTTGTGAACTTTGGGGGGGCTTCAGATTGGAACATTAACTTTTGTGGGTATTTGTTGTTAGTGAGTGCCTGAAATCATTGCAAAATTAATACAGAGAATGTTTTAACGCAACAATAAATTCATTTGTTTAACAGTACAACATCTATTCATTTTGAGATTTTAAAGCACCAACTGTGAATTTAAGGAATCATCATTTTGAACAGTTGAATTCTGAAATTTAACAGATCAGAGAAGAAGAAATGCAATGGTGAATCTTTTGGTGTGAGAGAGAGGAGGAAGAGGAGGAGGCAGAAAGAGAGGAGGAAAAGGGACTGGAATAATTTCTCTTTGATTTTTTGATTTTTGATTTGAGAAAGACACTGACAAGTTAATCTTGATTCCCCCTGCCCTCTAGTTCTTGTTTCCCCAACCCACTGGTCATACACTACCTCTCAGAGCATCACATGGCCTCTTTTCATCCTCAAGCCTTCTAGTTCTATAGGATTACTAGCCGTTTTCTTAGAAACTTCTTCACAGAGCCCTGATGTCTCAGCCCACTGATTATTGCCTGGAGAGTGATCATTTTACTCATTTGTTAATAGGGGCTGTTTTAGCCTTTAGTGAATACAAAATTAAATTAAATAACATATTTTAGGGATGGTACTTGTAGAAGAAACACCTGTAAATAAACAATTGAGATGGAAACTCGTCCTTAGGATTATAACTGCAAAACAACAATAACCCTTTCAGAGCTAAGCATATTTCTTTCTAATTGTAATAGAAATCACACCGTATAGTAACTTTTCATTAGCAGCTCTTTGAGGACACTCCAACAGAGGATTCATGCTCCTAACAACTATGCGATTTTGTAACCTATTATATAGTATTCTCAATTGTAAAAGTATAGATAGATTCAAATTGGATATACAGCCATTTAAAGAGATCTCTTCTGGTTGTGAGCCTATCCTTTAACTGCTGAGTCGTCTGTCCAATTCACAGCCCCAGAAACAGATATCAAAAGGGCCTGAAGAGGGGATGCATGGATTTCCCTGGAAAGGGAAATAAAAAAGGTACCCTAGATGAAATGATGGTGATAGTGTAAGGACATGGAAAACTTTAGAAAGCTTTGCTTGTTTGGGAGCTGGTTAAGGCACTGGGATCAAGAAACTTTGTTAGCATCAAGACAGCTGAAGCAGACAAGGTGCAAACCAACTGTCCCTAAAGCTAGCTCCCTGTCAACACCCAGCTTTTTGGTCTAGACAAAGAGCAAAAATAACTGCTTGGGGTGGGGAGCAGGAGGCATGCACAAAAGCAGAAGTCGTCCATACCCTGTACTGTGGGAGTAGTCCATACCCTGTACTCAGCAAGAGCTACCCTTGACCCTGAGTGAATCTGGCTTGCAGTTTTTGCCTATATATGTCAACTCCAAATGAGGAATGGGCGCTCTCTACTTGCTGCCTCGCATGTAATTGGGAACTCCCAGCTAGCTGGAAAGAAAAAACCTTGCTTATGCATTCTGGACTTGACTGAATTCCGGTGGTCTCAACTTAGGCACAGCAAGGGGCCACATGGATAAGATGGGGGTATGGGAATTTGTGGGTGCTGTTTGGGTGGGCTGGGCACAGGAGGCCTTTTGGGAGTGAGACAGAGGGAGAAAGTGCTAAAGATACTTCTTGATGGGCCTGGCATTTCAAGGTTAGGGAGAAAAACTGGTGCTAGGAAACTCCATGGATCCACAAGGATGACCTCAACCCAAGACTCCAAGCAATAGTAGAGGGTGCCGGAAATGACATGTTGTAATCAGATTGGTGACTACCATAATTGTCTGTCAGAGAGGCCTTTATTCAGTAAGGAATGCAAGCAGATGACAAGATGAGGTTTACAGCCACATAGCTAAGCACTGATTCAGCTCAAGAGTGCTCCTGAAGAAAGGGACAAAAGATTATATGAGGTCAGGAGATTCAAGGTCATGAAGGAGAACCCACAGGGCAGCTATCAGGCATGGGGAATACTTGAACTCTGGATCTTTAATGAGGGAGCCTGCATGGGACCCCTGCCAGGACTTCCCAGCATGTATGTGACAGCTGTGTTGTAGTCTCTTGCCAAGAGCTTCTGGCAGTGAGATCAGGACCTGTCCTTGGACTTTAGCTGACTTTTTGGGGACCTGTACCCATGTTGGACTACTTAACCAGCCTTGATACAGGGGGAGCTTGGTCCTACCTCAACTTGATGTGCTGTGCTTTGTTGACTCCATGGGAGGCCTGCTCCTTTCTGAACGGAGGATGAAGAGTGGACGTAAAATAAATGAAAAAGTTAATAAAAAATAAAAAATTTAAAAGTCCTATTTCATCTTTTCTGAGACCCAGGGTCTTGCTATGTAGCCCTCGCTTGTCTGGAGCTGCTGTGGCTCACCCAACTCAAACTCATGCTGCAATCCCCACTAAACTTCTAAAGCAATGAGATTCTAAGTACAAGTCACTAATCTGGCCTAAGAAGCTTACCTGTCTAGTTTTTCTGTCATTCCTTTTATAACTGTATATGACTTGACTGATAACATTCCTTTCAAATATATTCAACATTACTGCTCATATTTATTACAGCTTAGAGTCAAGAACATTTTCTACAACACTCATGAGACAAGACAGCTTATTCTAAACATTAAATCTGCTCAGGCCTTAGCTTTGGATTTCAAAGCCTCTAGATCTCATGAAAAACAAGTTTACCTGTTCATAAATTAGCCAGTTTGCTTCAGTGTTGGAATAAGACAATAATCATATATGATTGATTCATAAAATAAGCATACATTCTGAATGCTCCCTCACTAACCTTCAGAAATGCTTATTACATATCAGTCTGATCCAACTTTTCCTGGTTTGTTAAGAAATGGCTTACATTATAGCCATCACCAGAACTCATTTTCAGTAGATTCCTGGGCTGATCTTGGGACTTGGGACTATAGCTCTGGCCATCTTCCTGCACATCTTTATTTTCAACAAGGTCCTGGTTGGGATTCTGATGCAGAGCTAGACTCAGAAGCACTCAATTTTTGGTTGTCCAGCCCTAGCCTTAAATGGCGGAGCCATCTCTCTGAGCCATGAGAGGGAGTCCCTGCCCTACACTGTTTGGATGGCCAGGGACTAGGAGACTGGATAACCAAGAGACCTAGGGTAGAGCCAAACACAACTAGCCAAAAAAAATAAAACCAACAAAAACAAAAGCCAACCAAACAACCACACCCACAACAAACAACAGCAAAAATAAAAGAAAAACAAAAATCAATTAAATGATTCTTGGTGATATTCTACTATTCTCATTTATCATAGATTGGTGCTTATCCATTTAACTTCATAGAGGCTTCCTCCTGCAGCAGACAGGAGTGGGTGCAAAGACCCACAGACAAACATTATGAAGGAGGTCTCCATTGGGTACCTCCCCTCAGAGATGGGGAACCTCTTTGAGACGAGAGGTGGAAATATTGTAGGAGTCAGAGGGGATGGGAGGACTCCGAGAGAACATTATTTTCCTGAATCAACTAAGCAGGGCTCACCATGGACTCACAGAGACTGAAGTGGCAAAGCCTGGCCTGCACGGGTTTGCACCAGATCCTCTGAGTATATGTTATGTGTAGTTGTTAGCTTGGTATTTTTGTAGGGCTTTTAGCAGTGGGAGTGGAAGTGTCTCTGGCACCTTTATCTGCTCTTGAGACTCTTCCCTCCTATTGGTTTGCCTTTTCTAAGTCTTGATATAAGGTATTTTTGCCTTTCTTATTATATCCTGTTTGTACTGTTTATTTGCTCTTGGAGGCCTGCTCTTTTCTTAAGGGGGAAATGGAGGGTGGTGGATCTGGAAGAGAAATGGAGGTAGAGGGTAGCCAAATGGAGAAGCTGTGGTTAGGATGTATTGTATGAAAGAAGAAACAATTGTCAACAAAGTAAGAAGAATAAGAGGAAGAGGAAGGGAAAGAAGAGGAGGATAAAAACTACACTATGGTGTTCTCATGAAAGTCTGTTCCTAACTAGAAATATTCTGTCATATTAGTTTGCTCTTGAAATCATAAATAGAAAGATATAAGATAAAACAATTCTCTCCCCTTTCCATCACTGATTATGGATATCCCCAGACTTCACACATTTACTCATGATTATTTTTTGATCTTGCAAAAAGTTTGTACTCAAACCAGACTTGAAGCTAGCTCTATTGATACATGTACTTTTCAATTCTCACTGGATTCTGCTAGCATTTTGTGATTAGGTTTTTAATATTTGATATCTGGATTAATCCTTAAACCCTGGTTTTTGAAAGCCTGCCTGGTACCTTTGGCACACTAGAAGTGGAGCCCCATCTGAATTCTGTCTTCTCTCCTTGAGAGAATGTAAGCCTGTTTTGAAAATGTTATTTAACTTACACAATATATATATATATATATATATATATATATATATATATATATATATATATGTGTGTGTGATAGATGTATGTAGTACACTATACATGTGTATAATTTTATATGCCAATTTAAAAAATAGGTAAGAATGTAATTTATAAAATCTTTGGTTCAGAGGCCAGAATAGAGCCACAAGCCAATTGAGAGTGTCTCACAGGTCTCCCAGCATGCTTGACTTCTGAAAGCAGTTTGTAACCTGATAACACACCAACATGTGGAAACACCTTGTGTTTGGGTTTCCTTTAGTTTCTGGACTCAGGAATTGTTCCATTCAAGAGAATATGTTCTTTCCTGTGTTCTGAATAACTGGGTCTTGCTCCTAAGAAATAGTTTGTCGTTGAAAGTTTTCCTTTTTCTGGTCTGTTCACTAAATCTGCTCTGGCCTGGTTGCAAAGTAACAGCTGTCTTGTACTCTGGAGGTGAGGGTTTGGAAAGGTCGTGACACCTATTCTAGGAGTGTTTTTAGGGTAGTTATCAAAATGAATGTTCGTTTGCGATAGATTTAAAGACCAAATGGTGGCCAATCATGACTCTGGAATAACAGAATAGAGCACATAGTTTGGTGAAAGCAGGACTCTCCTTTCTCTGGAGGCCTTGCTAAACAATAGGATAAGCATGCTTGATGTGACAGGAAGATCCAAGAATTAGAGTGTTTGTCATTCAGCTTTGAGAAGAGTGTCATAATTCACCAACAGGTGTGTACCATAGGTTTAGGATCCATTATTGCTTTATGGAGTGGTTCAATGGGTAATATTGGATAGCCCAGAGGAGGTACCATGGACCAGCTAGTACAAGATCAGCTGATGCTCATCTTGATTATGTTCCCCTTACTAGCATTTGGTTTCTGTCTATCCTGAGTCAATGGCATGGACACCATTTGTTCTGAAATGACTTTCTGTTTTTTAAGTACCTTCTTTGTAGCTCCAAAAGGATAGGGATTTGTTTGTTTTAAAATGGTTTTTGAAAATATTGGTTATTAATCATTGAACAAGCTTTAAT
>CAWTZC010000322.1:0-26522 GCA_963919715.1 Microtus obscurus
ACAGGAATGTGTCCTCTGAGAGTAGTGGAGTCTCAATAACCTATTCTGCACGTGAAAACTCTTAAATGAGGCTGAAAGGAGTCAAGAACAACACATTTAGTTATTTATTCAAACACAGGATTTTACCCAGCATCCGGGAATAAAAGTCAGAAAAGTAGTGGCATGAAAAATCTCCATTGATGACTGAATTTGACATAGTCAGTTGAATAATCACACACACACACACACACACACACACACACACACACACACACAAAATCCACAATACAAGAACAGTTGAGTAAATAAGAAGAACTTAGTTGGAGAAGTAGAGTAATAAAAATACTGTCATGTTGACATCAACAAAATATGATTTGGAACTGTGATTCTCTTTCATTGAGCCAGTAATTAAAGTCCAACATCCTCATCTAAAAAATGGGGGCATCAATTACTACTTTTTAAAAAATAATGATGCAAAGCATCAGTACCCTGGTAGACAGAGGCACATATTCCCTAGTCCCTCCTTTGATTTGCACTGTTGCTTTCCTCAGCAAGAATAGTGACCTCTAGATGGCACCTTTGCAATGTAATAATTTGTGGGAGGGTGCTGGTTTATGAGAAGGAAAACGGTTTGTAAAGATGCCTCTTTATTACATGAATTTCATCCATGGTCACAGCTTTATGTCCCAGACTAAGCCATGCTGGGCTGGTGGCATTGGTAGCTGTGGAGTTTGCATAGAAACCCAAATTTGTTTCAGTTCTCTGGGTATTGATTATCCTTTGGGCAGGCATGCATCAAGTGTTGGAGAAAGTCAACACATCTTTTAGAAGCAAAGGGGTGAATAATCAGAGACAGAAGTGCATGGATGGGGCCACTGTAAAAGCTTGAAAAAAAAAAGTGTCTTTGTGTTTACTGTTATTGGTGGTAGAAAAAAGTCAGGGAGTATGAAATTCCCATGAGGAGAGGGATTTTTAGAAGAGTTCAGATGAAGGAAAGGAATAGAAAAATACAGTGGTTTGCTCTTTGAAATCCTGGAAAGGTGGATAAATTGGCCAGAAACCAGCAAGTATCTCATTTGTGTCACTACCTCTCAAGTCAATGCCCATGGCAGACATTACTAATTGATTATGCCATTTTCCCCTGTTGATTCTGGTGATGACTACACAAATATTTTTGTCATGTCTCCTTAGATACTTACTTCAAAATCCTAGGAATTGATGCACAGATGAAAGCACAGCCCTAGGCAGGTTCAGTCAGTTCACTCACTGGTTTGTGTTTTGTTTCATTTTGTTTTCTCTTATGTGACTGGACATGAACTTGAAAGAACTATTTTTGAAGTATATTATTTACTTGTATTACATGCAGTTGACCATCAGTCAGTTGCTGAGGCCCCATTCAACATGTCCCCAGCTCTGCAGCCCCAAACTAAGGCTTCAGTATCAGATCTGGTTTGAAGCATGGCATTCTTAAGACAAGGCAAGCAAGATGACAGAGAAAAGTGATGTTTCTTAACAAGGAGCTCTCTTGTGGCTTGCCAGGTCCAAGTGCATCTTAATGTTCATATTATACATCATGTGGACAAGATCAACAAGAATGTGGTTGGGATATGTATCCTTCCTAGAAGAGAGGGGCCAAAAGCCATGACAATGGTTAAGACCCTGTCATCCTCTTGTAAGAAAGAAAAAAAAAAACAGATTTTTTGGAATTGATCTTGTATCCTGCCACACTACTAAAGGTGTTTATCAGCTGTAGGAGTTCTTTGGTGGAGTTTTTGGGGTCGCTTATGTACACTATCATATCATCTGCAAATAATGAAAGTTTAACTTCTTCCTTTCCAATTCGAATCCTTTTGATCCCCTTACGTTGTCTTATTGCTATTGCTAGAACTTCAAGCACTATATTGAAGAGGTATGGAGAGAGTGGACAGACTTGTCGTCTTCCTGATTTTAGTGGGATGACTTTGAGTTTCTCTCCATTTAATTTGATGTTATCTGTCGGCTTGCTATAAATAGCTTTTATTATAGTTAGGTATGCCCCTTGTATCCCTAATCTCTTCAAGACTTTTATCATAAAGGGATGTTGAATTTTGTCAAATGCTTTTTCAGCATCTAATGAAATGATCATATGTTTTTTTTGTTTCAGTTTATTTATATGATGGATTACATTGATAGATTTTCGTATGTTGAACCAGCCCTGCATCCCTGGGATGAAGCCTACTTGATCATAATGGATAATTTTTCTAATGTGTTCTTGGATTCAGTTTGCCAATATTTTATTGAGGATTTTCGCATCAATGTTTATGAGTGAGATTGGCCTGTAATTCTCTTTCTTGGTTGAGTCTTTGTGTGGTTTTTGTATCAGGGTAACTGTAGCTTCATAAAAGGAATTTGGTAATGACTTTTCTGTTTCTATATTGTGAAATACATTAAGGAGTATAGGTATTAGGTCTTCTTGGAAGTTCTGGTAGAATTCTGCATTGAAACCATCTGGACCTGGGCTTTTATTGGTAGGGAGGTTTTTAAAAACAACTTCTAATTCTTTGGGAATAATAGGTCTATTTAGGTTGTTTACCTGGTCCTGGTTTAACTTTGGTATATGGTACTTATCTAAAAAATTGTCCATTTCTTTTACATTTTACAATTTTGCGGCATACAGGCTTTTGTAGTAAGATCTAATGATTCTCTGAATTTTCTCTGTGTCTGTGGTTATGTCTCCCTTTTCATTTCTGATCTTGTTAATTTGCATATTCTCTCTCCACTGTGAGAGTGGAACTGATCTATTGGGAGCTCACCAAGGCCAGCTGGACTGGGACTGAATAAGCATGGAATGAGACCGGACTCTCTGAACATGGCGGACAATGAAGGCAGATGAGAAGCCAAGGACAATGGCACTAGGTTTCGATCCTAATGCATGAACTGGCTTTGTGGGAGCCTAGCCTGTTTGGATGCTCACCTTCCTGGACCTGGATAGAAGTGGGAGGACCTTGGACTTCCTGCAGGGCAGGGAATCTGGAGGGGGAATAGAGTGGGGGGAGGGGGAGAGGAGTGGAGATAAGGGGAGGGGAGTGGAGGGAGGGGCAATGTGTGGGAGGACGAGGAGGGAAATGGGAAATGGGGAGAAGGCAGAAATTTGTTTCAATAACTAAAAAAAAAATAACAAATAAAAAAGAAAGAAAAAAAAAAAAACAATGATGTAGTTGACAAAGGATTCAATTCCAAGGCAGTGTGGAATGGTTACAGGTTATAGATGGTAACTTTGCTATCATGGTGATTACTCAGTAGTGGCTTTGTTATAGTAGAAAAGATACTGAGTACTGTGTGTGGAGGAACAGCATTAATGGAATCTCTTTAAAATGAATGTGGATCTCAGAAAATGCGGGGCATGCAGATGCCTTCCCAGAAAGCAAGGATCTTCTTTTATAAGTCAATGAGAAAGCAAAGGTTTTCCTATTTTGGGCTCCCTATCAGTTATAAAATCTATTGTTAGGCAGTATTGAAATGATAACCTTCTCTAGTTTTACCTTTTCCCAAATACTAGAGTAAGTAAAATCAATATCCTCACTTAAAATAGACAGAGTTTATTTCAATAAAAAATATTGTATTCCAGGATAAAGGGTATATGCTGAAGGTCAAAATACTATATATGGATGGTGAAAATCTGAACTTCATATTGTGGGAGAGACAGAGAACTGGAAATCTAGTTGAGCTATTGTCCTCTATTTAGAAGAAATAACATTGGCTGTGGGATCACACTGACCTAAGTTTAAATTACAGATCTTCCACATTTGAACTGAGGGATTTTGGATAAACTAGCTGACATCTCTGAGCTTTAGATCATCATTGTTAAAATTAGCAGTGTGTAACAATCATCTTTGAAAATATCAGTGAGCTACTAAATATACAAGAAATGGTAATCTAGGTTCACACTGGTCAATCACTAAACTCAGGAGTTGGAGTCAAGAGGATCACAGGAAAGGCCTTGTCTCAAAAACACCACACACACAAATAAAAAGTAACTTCTGCTATACTAAGTAGCAGAAATAACCATCTGTAACAACATTTATGCATGCACATCTATTTCACTTTGAGAAAGTACAAATTTCTATGATCTAATAATCTGGGTGGTAGTAAATTACACTGGATGTTTATTATAAGATGAATTGTACTAATTTCTTCACATACATAATCTCATCTAATTCATGCTAATGAAGTTTTGCAGATGGGTTGTCATTATTTGACAAATCAAGAATTGAAGAAATGAAAAGCATGTTACTGTAACAGTGCGAAGAGACAATGCAATTTCCCAAGACTTGTATATTTTTACCAATACAGATTATTTACCTAGCATTTTTCTACATACTTAGGCAAAACTAGAGAGAATCAAGGAACAGATCTTATTTGCTAAAATGACTGTTTATTTTGTAGTCAAAACTTCACGTGTGAATAGTGAATGTTCAAGCCTTGTAAGGCCTCGCAATGACAAACAAGGTTCTCTTTTCATCAAGTTTCTATTCTAGCCCGTCTTTGGGACACTCTGCCTACTCAGGTCAGTGCTAAGCACAGCACAGAATCTAGCTGTGGAACAATGCTTTCTACCCTGTCGATTGTATTTTAATAAAACCCTGATTGGTCAGTAGTCAGGCAGGAAGTATAGGCGGAACAACCAAGCAGGAAGTAGAAGTGGCGCAACAAGAACTTGGAGAAGAAGCAAGTCTCAGTCTACAGTCATGACCCAGCCACAGAAGAAGCAAGATGTGATTGCCTTGCTGAATAAGGTACTGAGCCATGTGGCTAACATAGACGAGGATAATGGGCTAATATACGTTATAAGAGTTAATAAGAAGTCTGAGCTACTAGGCCAATCAGTTTATACCTAACGTAGGCTTCTGTGTGATTTCTTTGGGACTTAACAGCTGTGGAAACTGGGCAGGACAGAAACCTCTGACAATAGAATCTAGTCTCTCACCACTTGGAAATGTTCTCTGCTTCACTGTTTGCCAATGGGCTGACTTCCTCTAGGTTGTTCACTCTCTTATTAGAGTTTTTGTGAAAAATAAATGAGGCAAAAAAAAAAAAAGGTGAGGCAGAGTGCATCAAGCATAAAGTACAATTTATATAACATATTGTAGGCTTTATAAATCTCATACAACAGCTATAGTTTGGATGTGTCTCTATAGGTTCATGTATGACAGGTTTATTCCACAGTCTGTGACCATGTAATATTGGAAGAACCTTTAGCGTGGAAGAGGGTTGGATCACTGAGGACATGCCCTTAAAGTGGATATTTAAATTCCAGACTCCTTCTCTTCCTCGTTTTTGCTTCCTGGCCATCCTGTGGTAAACTGCTTTCCTTTCCCACATGTTCCCACTATGACTCGCCATTAAGCCACTGTCAAAAAGCAATGAGCTAGAAAAGCATGAACTTAAACCTTTGACACAATGCGCTGAAATAAGCATTTCCTCTTAAGCTGTTTGGTGTCTTAGTCCATTCATGTATTAGAAAATAACACTAATAAAATGCTAGCACCATCATTATCTCTTTGAGAAAAGTATTTTCATTTGGTGGGGGACACTAGACATAAGATGCAAGATATCTCACAAGAGTGTCAATCAGAATGACTGAAACTATTTTTTGAATTCTCTAATTTCTAGGTAAAACATTAGCATTATAAAAATTTCAATGAAGTTTCTGAATAGACAAAAATAGAGAAGCTAGGATGGTGTGATGTGGTGGTGGTGGTGGTGGTTGTGGTGGTGGTGGTGGTGGTAGTGGTGTGTGTGTGTGTGGGAGAGAGAGAAATATATGTATGTATATATATATATATATATATATATATATATATATATATATATATATATATATATAGAGAGAGAGAGAGAGAGAGAGAGATAGATAGATAGATAGATAGATAGATAGATAGATAGATAGATAGAGGGTGGGAGGGAGGGAGGGAGGGAGGGAGACAGTCAGAGATGTATAGAAAGAGAGAGATAGAGTTAGAGAGACCTGTACCAATCCTTTGAGGTACACTATAAAGACAGAGGACAGGCAGGAATATTCTGTTTGGGGCTCATTGAACCACAGCAATATATATAGTAGAGTTTGACATCCAGTGTCCTGACCCACAGGAGTAAGAAGACACCTTTAATGTTTAGTTTTCCCTCTAGGGAATGGCTTAGCTAGCTCTTGCTCCACTTCTCCTACAAAAACATCAATACATTGATTTCAGCTTAGCAGAGAGAAGACAGTAAAATTGAACACGCTCAAATAAAGAGTGAGGAGGTAGAAGACTGACTGTCCAATGGTATCATGGCCCATGCAGCTCTATAGACATCAGCCTGCTGGGTGGCCAAACTGTCCTCCAGGGGTACAACTCTTTAAGTCTCACAATGATTTTTTACAAACCACCCTGAATTTCCAGTGTAAATGTCAAGCCATTTTAAAGTCTCATGAATAACTACAGTGCCTGGCGAGGTTTCTTTCTTCCAGAGTTCCTGGAAAGAAGTTAATTGTAGTGATATGTGTAGCATGCGGTATTCACCAGCTCAAGGGAGAGCTCAACTTTAAATGCTCCTCTGACTGGATGGTCCTCTGACTGCACCATATGCCAAGTCATGGAGGAGACCTGATGATGGTCTAAAATATTTCAACAAATGGTTTCACACTTTTCTTCTGAGAACATGGGATGCTTCGCTTCCTCCTCCTTAGGTGTATTGTTTTTAGTGTTAGCCTTCTCTTTTTGTAATGCTTCATTTTAAGAAACATGTGACTTTTCTTTGCTCTCCCTCTCCAGAGAGAGGGGGTTACAAGTGACCTATAGAAATGTTTATGAGGTAGGAATCTGGGATGCCATGCTAATAGCTATGTCTTAGACAATGACTGTCTGGCACTATACAAGCTTTCTAAAGGCTACAAGCTGGGCTGGTCTTCTGTGTGCAGCCTCTTGGAAGACCTTAAGCCTGGCCCTCCCACCTCTGCTGTATCTGAATTCATGACCCACAGATTTAGTGAATTGAAAGTTTATATTAATCCACTAAGTTTGGGGAATTACAGACACGGCCCATAGACAAAACTTATAAAAGGCTATTTTAAGTAGTTTTTTAAACAAAACAAAACATACTCATACCAAAAATTATAGAGGCTACCCAAATTAGAAAGTGTGTGTGTTCTTGCTATAACTTACAAATTATAATTAATTTGTGCTGGGCACAAAACTGTGTTGGGGCATTGATGGAGAAATGAGTCTGGGAGAGGCTGCTCTTCTGAACAGCATGTGACATCTTCTATTTAGCCTTTGACAAGAATTCTTGAGGTTTGGCAGCCTACAGCTTTTTTGACGTAGGCAATCAATATACACTTACCATTTCTATTTGCAATAATTCCATAAAGAAGTCAATCCATACAATCTTAAAGGAGGAAGACATAAGTTGAATACTAAGATTAATGCACAACTGTGGTACCTGCAAGATTTAAGAGACTGTGGGACTAAAGTGATGGGTCCGCTGTTACTAGCACATACTGCTTTTACTAAGGAACCACGTTCAGATCCAAGCACCCATGCTTCTTGGAATTCCAGCTCCAAAATATCTGACACCCTCTTCTGACACCCTCTTCTGACTTTCTTATGTAATTCATTCATGTACACATGTCCACACTCTGATACAAATATACCTATAATTAAAAGTAATAAGAGTAAAAATCTTACCAAAATAGCTTAGAGACTTGTTTTGAGAAAATATTTCTCTGTTAACTCCAGAAAGAACACTGTAAATCGGGGCTGGATCAATAGAGAACATTCATTCCTAGATACAGGCAGTAGATGGAGCCTCTATGATCTCTCAGACACATACTTCCTCATTCTCATTTTTCGGCTAGGCCTGTGAACAGAACCATGGTCCTACAGAGTAGTTTGGCTTGCTGTCCAACTTAACCAGAGAAATTCTTGAAATTATGAGATGAATTTTTATTTTGTACAAAGGCCATTTCAGTTCTTAACAAAATGTAAAAGTAGCATCATTTGAAAACACACATTTCTATCAAACAGTGGCCGCCATTGTGGCCTTGATTCAGATGGGTTATCTTAAGGCTGATGTGTCTGCAATAGGAAGTGAGTCTACATCAAGTTCCTTCATCTTCACAATGAGACCAATAGTGGAGGAGGTCTATGAAGTGTAAATCGTGCTTATTAATTTACAAGATAAAGTGCCTGTTGCTCCAGGAATCAGTCCCAGAGCACTCTGTTTTCACATAGCCCTATATTGTGGGTAATTATACATAAATATTAGCTTGATGAAGATAATTATAAGAATCTATCATTGCTGAAGTTTTGCTCTACTTTATTGTGAACTTTTGGGGGGCTTCAGATTGGAACATTAACTTTTATTGGGTATTTATTTGTTAGTGAGTGCCTGAAATCATTACTAAAATTAATACAGAGAATGTTTTTACTTTTTAACAATAAATTCATTTGCTTAACAGTACAACATCTATTCATTGGGGGATTTTAAGCACCAGCTGTGAATTTCGAATCATCATTTTGAACAGTTGAATTCAGAAATTTAACAGATCAGAGAGGAAAATGTGCAATGGTGAATGTACAGTGTGTGAGAGAGGGGGAAGGGGGAGGAAGAGAGGGAGGGAGGCAGAAAGAGAGGAGGAAAGGGGACTGGATTAATTTCTCTTTGATTTTTTGATTTTTGATTTTGAGAAGACACTGACAAGTTAATCTTGATTCCCCTGCCCTCTAGTTCTTGTTCCCACCCCACCTGGTCCTTGCCCTCCCTCTCAGAGCATCACACTGGCCTCTTTCCATCCATAAAGCCTTCTACCAAGGTTCTGGGATTACTAGCCGTTTTCTTAGAAACTTCTTCCCTGAGCCCTGATGTCTCAGCCCACTGATTATTGCCTGGAGAGTGATCATTTTACTCATTTGTTAATAGGGGGCTGTTTTAGCCTTTGGTGAATGCAAAATTAAATTAAATAACATATTTTAGGGATGGTAAACTTGTGAAGAAACACCTATGTAAATAAACAATTGAGATAAGGGAAACTCGTCCTTAGGATTATAACTGCAAAACAACACTAACCCTTTCCAGAGCTAAGCATATTTCTTTCTAATTGTAATAGAAATCACACCGTGCTAGTAACTTTTCATTGCTTGACTCTTTAGGACACTCCAACAGAGGACATTCATGCTCCTAACAACTATATGCGATTTTATAACCTATTATATAAGTATTTCATAATTGTAAAGTATAGATAAATTTCAGTGGATACAGCCATTTAAAGAAGTCTATTTCTGGTTGTGAGCCTATCCTTTAACTGCTGAGTCGTCTGTCCAATTCACAGCCCCAGAGAGGCTAGATATCAAAAGGGCCTGAAGAGGGATGCATGGATTTCCCTAGGAAGGGGAAATAAAAAAGGTCCCCTGGATAAACTGATGGTGATAGTGTAAGGACATGGAAAACTTTAGAAAGCTTTGCTTGTTTAGGAGCTGGTTAAGGCACTGGGATCAAGAAACTTTGTAGCATCAAGACTTAGCTGGAAACATGAACCTTTGCAAAAGTGCAAACCAACTGTCCCTAAAAGCTAGCTCCCTGTCAACACCCAGCTTTTTGGTCTAGACAAGAGCAAAAATAACTGCTTGGGGTGGGGAGCAGGGGGCATGCACAGAAGCAGAAGTCGTCCATACCCTGTACTGTGGGAGTAGTCCATACCCTGTACTCAGCAAAACCTACCCCCTTGACCCTGAGTGAATCTGGCTTGCAGTTTTTACCTATATATGTCAACTCCAAATGAGGAATGGGCGCTCTCTCTACTTGCTGCCTCGCATGTAATGGGGAACTCCCAGCTAGCTGGAAAGAAAAAACCTTGCTTATGCATTCTGGACTTGACTGAATTCCGGTGGTCTCAACTTGGGCACAACAAGGGCACACATGGATAAGATGGGGAGTATGGGAATTTGTGGGTGCTGTTTGGGTGGGCTGGGCACAGGAGGCCTTTTGGGAGTGAGACAGAGGGAGAAAGTGCTAAAAGATACTTCTTGATGGGCCTGGCATTTCAAGGTTAGGGAGAAAACTGGTGCTAGGGAAACTCCCATGGATCTACAAGGATGACCTCAACTAAGACTCCAAGCAATAGTAGAGAGGGTGCCGGAAATGACCATCTATTGTAATCAGATTGGTGACTACCATAATTGTCATCAGAGGGCCTTTATCCAGTAAGGAATGCAAGCAGATGACAAGATGAGGTTTACAGCCACATAGCTAAGCACTGAGTTAAGCTCCACAGGAGTCCTCCTGAAGAAAGGGACAAAAGATTATATGAGTCAGGAGGGTCAAGGTCATGAAGGGAGAACCCACAGAGGCAGCTATCTGAGCATGCGGGGAATACTTGAACTCTGGATCAACAATGAGGGAGCCTGCATGGGACCTACCTAGGACTTCAGCATGTATGTGACAGCTGTGTTGCTTGGTCTGTTTGTAAGGCTTCTAGCAGTGAGATCAGGACCTGTCCTTGGACTTTAGCTGACTTTTGGGGACCTGTACCCCATGTTGGACTACCTTGCTCAGCCTTGATACAGGGGGGAGCTTGGTCCTACCTCAACTTGATGTGCTGTGCTTTGTTGACTCCATGGGAGGCCTGCTCCTTTCTGAACGGAGGATGAAGAGTGGACGTAAAATAAATGAAAAAAAGTTAATAAAATAAAATTTAAAAGTCTATTTCATCTTTTCTGAGACAGGGTCTTGCTATGTAGCCCTCGATGGCCTGGAACTTGCTGTGAAGCTCAGGTTAAGCTCAAACTCATGCTGCCCGTCACTAAACTTCTAAAGCAATGAGATTCTAAGTACAAGTCACTAATCCTGGCCTAAGAAGCTTACCTGTCTAGTTTTCTGGTATTCCTTTGCTCACTGTATATGACTTGACTGATAACATTCCTTTCAAATATATTCAACATTACTGCTCATATTTATTACAGCTTAGAGTCAAGAACATTTTCTACAACACTCATGAATGAACTAAACATTCTAAACATTAAATCTGCTCAGGCCTTAGCTTTGGATTTCAAAGCCTCTAGATCTGTGAAAAACAAGTTTTACCTGTTCATAAATTAGCCAGTTTGCTTCAGTGTTGGAATAAGACAATAATCATATATGATTGATTCATAAAATAAGCATACATTCTGAATGCTCCCTCACTAACACTTCAGAAATGCTTATTACATATCAGTCTGATCCAACTTTTCCTGGTTTGTTAAGAAATGGCTTACATTATAGCCATCACCAGAACTCATTTTCAGTAGATTCCTGGGCTGATCAGGACTTGGGACTATAGCTCTGGCCATCTTCCTGCACATCTTTATTTTCAACAAGGTCCTGGTTGATTCTGATGCAGAGCTAGACTCAAGAAGCACTCAATTTTTGGTTGTCAGCCTAGCCTTAAATGGCGGAGCCATCTCTCTGAGCCATGAGAGGGAGTCCCTGCCCTACACTGTTTGGATGGCCAGGGACTAGAGACTGGATAGCCAAGAGACCTAGGGTAGAGCCAAACACAACTAGCCAAAAGATAAAACCAACAAAAACAAAAGCCAACCAAACAACCACCTAACCAAACAACAGCAAAAATAAAAGAAAAACAAAAATCAATTAAATGATTCTTGGTGATATTCTACTATTCTCATTTATCATAGATTGGTGCTTGTCCATTTAACTTCATAGAGGCTTCCTCCTGCAGCAGACAGGAGTGGGTGCAGAGACCCACAGACAAACATTATGAAGAGGGAGGTCTCCATTGGGTACCTCCCCTCAGAGATGGGGAACCTCTTGGAGACGAAGGTGGAAATATTGTAGGAGTCAGAGGGGATGGAGGACTCCGAGAGAACATGGCCCACTGAATCAACTAAGCAGGGCTCACCATGGACTCACAGAGACTGAAGTGGCAAAGCCCTGGCCTGCACGGGTTTGCACCAGATCCTCTGAGTATATGTTATGTGTAGTTGTTAGCTTGGTATTTTTGTAGGGCTTTTAGCAGTGGGAGTGGAAGTGTCTCTGGCACCTTTATCTGCTCTTGAGACTCTTCCTCCTATTGGTTTGCCTTTTCTAGTCTTGATATAAGGTATTTTTGCCTTTCTTATTATATCCTGTTTTGTACTGTTTATTTGCTCTTGGAGGCCTGCTCTTTTCTTAAGGGAAATGGAGGGTGAGTGGATCTGGAAGAGAATGGAGGTAGAGGGTAGCCAGGAGGAATGGAGAAACTGTGGTTAGGATGTATTGTATGAAAGAAGAAACAATTGTCAACAAAGTAAGAAGAATAAGAGGAAGAGGAAGGAAAAGAAGAGGAGGATAAAAACTACACTATGGTGTTCTCATGAAAGTCTGTTCCTAACTAGAAATATTCTGTCATATTAGTTTGCTCTTGAAATCATAAATAGAAAGATATAAGATAAACAATGTTCTCTCCCCTTTCCATCACTGATTATGGATATCCCCAGACTTCACACATTTACTCATGATTATTCCCAGTCTTATAAAGTTTGTACTCAAACCAGACTTGAAGCTAGCTCTATTGATACATGTACTTTTTCAATTCTCACTGGATTCTGCTAGCATTTTGTGATTAGGTTTTTAATATTTGATATCTGGATTAATCCTTAAACCCTGGTTTTTGAAAGCCTGCCTGGTACCTTTGGCACACTAGAAGTGGAGCCCCATCTGAATTCTGTCTTCTCTCCTTGAGAGAATGTAAGCCTGTTTTGAAAATGTTATTTAACTTACACAATATATATATATATATATATATATATATATATATATATATATATATATATGTGTGTGTGTACATAGATAGCATGTAGTACACTATACATGTGTATAATTTTATATGCCAATTTAAAAAATAGGTAAGAATGTATTTTATAAAATCTTTGGTTCAGAGGCCAGAATAGAGCCACAAGCAATTAGAGTGTCTCACAGGTCTCCCAGCATGCTTGACTCCCTGAAAGCAGTTTGTAACCTGATAACACACCAACATGTGGAAACACCTTGTGTTTGGGTTTCCTTTGGATTCTGGACTCAGGAATTGTTCCATTCAAGAGAATATGTTCTTTCTGTGTTCTGAATAACTGGGTCTTGCTCCTAAGAAATAAGTTTGTCGTTGAAAGTTTTCCTTTTTCTGGTCTGTTCACTAAATCTGCTCTGGCCTGGTTGCAAAGTAACAGCTGTCTTATTTTCTGGAGGTGAGGGTTTGAAAAGGTCGTGACACCTATTCTGGAGTGTTTTTAGGGTAGTTATCAAAATGAATGTTCGTTTGCGATAGATTTAAAGACCAAATGGTGGCCAATCATGACTCCGAATAACAGAATAGAGCACATGGTTGGTGAAAGCAGGACTCTCCTTTCTCTGGAGGCCTTGCTAAGCAATAGGATAAGCATGCTTGATGTGACAGGAAGATCCAAAATTAGAGTGTTTGTCATTCAGCTTTGAGAAGAGTGTCATAATTCACCAACAGGTGTGTACCATGGGTTTAGGATCCATTATTGCTTTATGGAGTGGTTCAATGGGTAATATTGGATAGCCCAGAAGGGTACCATGGACCAGCTAGTACAAGATCAGCTGATGCTCATCTTGATTATGTTCCCCTTACTAGCATTTGGTTTCTGTCTATCCTGAGTCAATGGCATGGACACCATTTGTTCTGAAATGACTTTCTGTTTTGAGAAGATGCCTTCTTACATAGCTCCAAAGGATAGAGGGATTTGTTTGTTTTAAAATGGTTTTTCGAAAATATTGGTTATTAATCATTGAACAAGCTTTAATTCTCCATTATGTGCTTGGCTAAAGATACAATTAGTTAAATTTCAGGATTTTCTGTAGAACTTGATGGCTCCCTGGGTCTCATAACTTTACAAGCATATATAGTTTTACCATCCAGGTAAGGTTGATGGTGAGTCTCAGAATATGTCACTGTAGAAACTGTCTATATTCATTAATCCACACTGCAAGAGGATGGGTAAGATCCATACAGACTGAACTTTCTTAGTTAAGCCTATGCTTCCAAGAGAGCCTTAGTGCCCAAGAATGGAACTGAAACAAACACTCAAGATGTATCCTTGACTCCCCATAACCACAGGGCAGCTCTCACGAGATAAGACTCATGTAGAGATAAGACTACAGGGAGCTTATCTCTAAGTCAGATCTAAGGCAGAATGCCAGATACTAATGCATAATGTATAGGGTTGAACATGAATTTAGGGTTCAGGGAAGCTACATGAACATCTGCATGAACATTTTTGTCAGCATCCCCTCAGGATTAAGTCAAGAGAGGAATATCTGGGTCCCATCTGTCTCCATTAGTACACATTTGGAAACTGCCGTCTAGGATTACCCTCTTCTGAGATCAGTGTTGCATCTGTGTTCAGAGTGTGTCACGTCTCTAGAACTCAAGTCAAATAGAATATTGCTCCAAGTCTCCAGATTTGCCTGAATCAAGTCACCTAACATAACTGATAAATAATATCATTTATGATATTTGACAAATAATATGTATTTATCAAAATACATATCATAAAGGATTCTATACAAGTTCCCTCAAGTTAATTCTAATCAATGCTAAGTTTTGTAAACTGTTCATCAGATACATTCTTTTCTGTTTATTGGAGCTAGGGAGAGTACTGAGAGTTATGATTATGCCAGGGATACTGACATTGTTATGACTCAAAGTGTGTTTCAGAAATCAAACCATTACAACTGTGGACTAAACATAATTTACTTCAAAATATTCCCTTGAGCTAATTAGAACATCAAATGTCATAGAACACAGAATTTTTATATCGTTGAGTGTCTATTCCTAATATGTTCCTATATTCACTGGACCTGTCAATTGTTTTCAGTTAGTGGGAATTGGTGATGAGCCAAAGGTGGGCAGACACTCTTAGCTTACCACAAATGAAGGCAACTCATAGTCTTCTTTCTCCTCAAAGAAGGAATATAAGGAATACAAACATCCAGAAGTGTCGCTAAATGAAACACAAGGAGAGGATCACAATTCATAGGATCCACTTTTCTTGGGGAGAATTATGTAAATAACAGGAAGTTATGGGTATTAAATTGCTGTGTTTTGAGCATGCAATGCTTCTGTAGCGTTTTCATGTTTGAAAAAGAAAATTTGGAGCCCGTGCATGTGTAGCATTCTGTACCATAAATGCTCCTTTCTGAACTGTGATTGTACATTGTTTTATGGCTCTTGCTGACACACGCTCAATTCCCATCAGAGTCAGGATGACGAGTTCTGGGCTGATTGCATTTTGACCACACTCTCGATGAACTTTGAGGCATTACTCAAGTATAGCAGTGTAGCAGTGTAGCTGTACAGTGTAGCTGTGCAGCTAGCTATGCAGTGTAGGTGTGTAGCTGTGCAGTGTAGCCGTGCAGCTGTGCAGTGTAGCCATGTAGCTGTGCAGTGTAGCCAGGCTGAGTTCCATCAGATATTTGAAGCTGAAATTCTGTGTGTTGCTGAAGTTAAAATAAACTGTATTTGCCAGGTTAGACTCACATTTGTTAATAGAAATGAGAAAATTGTCCAAGCAAATAGGCATGGGCTTTGTCTTTTGTTTGACCCAAGCTAAGTATGTTCAATGAAGCCCAGCTTTGTTCCTAGTAATGATATAATAGATAATGCAACAATAAAATAGAGCAGAGCAGAGGGTAGTTGACAGTTTGATGAGGATCATAAGCAAGTGGAAACTGGAGTTGTTTTGTGAAAAGCACTTATATGTGTGTATTTAAAACAATGTGTGGCCAATTCGCCCATGAGAGACATTTAGATAAGGTTGCAGACAATAGATGGTGCAGAGAAAGCCATGGGAATTTGTAGCTTCTACCATTCTTCTTTCCACTGAGGTGTGTTAGACATTAGTACATATTTTGAAATAGTAAGAAGCCAAAAAAGAGCTATGACATGGCCCCAAAATAGGACTTCCCTACAACTTGCCAAACCCTTTGATTCCTTCCCCAACATCTTCAGGAAAATCTCCCAACTCAGAACTTTTTCTAGTATCTTTAAAACATGGAACGATCCCTACCTAGCTCTTTGGGTTTCCTCCTGCTCCAGCCCTATCCATTTTGCTCCTGTAAAATTGTCTTTCATTTCCTTGATGCACCATATTCACTATAAAGTCTGAGTTATCTTATAATTGGATGTTTCTGGCCTGATTGCGCTTTCTTTCCCCAGCCCACTGTAGTTAAATGTGTCTTCTCTGTTAGGTCTTAGTTCACATTTTATTTCTTTCAGTGAGTGCCCTCTCATTTCCTGTTCACTTTACTTCTCCCTCCCACCTATTTCCTGTATGGGAGTAAAGTCCTTCATGCCACATCAAAGTTGAAATCGTCTTTTAGCATTTACTTCCAGTGTACATGAAGTCCGTGTGTGTTACAGTGTTCAAGAATGTGGCCTCATGGATTTCACTTAGTTTGCAGCCAATTCTACCTACTTAGTAAGGACAGCTGATTAGTGAGTTATTTTTTGAAATTAGGTAAGTCTAAAATCAATAAATAACTATATATCTCTTGTAAGAAGTAGGAGCATCCTTAAACTTCATCTGTCTAAGAAATCAAACATAGGGTCATTTTTTTCCAAACACTGTCCTGATTTTCACAGCCAACCCCAGCAAGCAGAATCATACTGCCCCCTAACAAACCACTTTTAGCGTTTCTATCTTCCTCACCTGTAGTTAATCTTAACTAGTCCCAGAAGTTATGTATTTCTTCAATTCAGCCTATCTTTTCACCCCACAGTCCGTGATCACTTGTGAAATTCTCTTTTATCTGGTCTGGGAGACTGCTAAAAGTGAAATTCAACAGCTTTCTTAAAGTGAACTTAAATTTGGAGGTGGATGTGCAAGTGAGAACTATATTAGGCACTTTATTAAGAATCTCATCAAGATCTGGACAAAGGATTGTTTTATCTTGTATGTCTTCCCTCATTCATCTCCCTTGGGGAATTTGTCTGCTAAATATTTTGGTCCTTGGAATAGGTCATGTCCCTGTCTCCACCCAAAGAAAACAAACTGCACAAAATGGAAATCTAACATCTCTCAATTTCTCTGTTGGCCACTTACAGTTTTTGTACTACTGCATCTTCTTGTTTCACCCAGAGTAGTTATATTGTGAGCAAGGCCTTGCAGTCTCTTGTCTCTGTACTTGACTCTTGGTACAATTCACCTACTCCCCAAATCCCACGCAAATATTTCTTTCCTATTACAACCCAGCTGTGCATGGCATCTCTTGTTTTTCAGACCTAAGAATTAGTTCCTTTTTAAATTCAGCATCTTTACATTCGACCTTTTCTGAGTATGTAATTCTTTTACTCTTAAACTTCCTACATGAGATTCCTCAATAAAATTCTGCAATATTCTCAGATATGCTTTTCCTGGTACTCTTGTCTAAGGAAAATTAACTTTTTAGAGTTTTTAAAATGTACATGTAGCTAGTTCTATTATTAATTTTTTTGATTGACTCACATAATAAAATGTGAATCCCATAAAGGTTGGGGTTGCATGTCTTTCACTGTCACTATATCCTGACATCTGTAGCAATTTAGCCTTAACTAATTAATATTGGGACTGTGGGAAATAATTTCCTAGCTAAGATAAGCATATTTTTTTCATTTGAAACAGAATAACTAACCAAAAATCAAGTTTACAAAGCAATAAAGTACCTAAGGAAATCAGCTTTTTCCTAAAAAGTGGATGTATGTGTCCCACGTGCAGATTTCTGCTTGTAGACTTTTTTTTTTGATATATATCTAATTAAAGCTGGAAGAGGGCAACTTATCCTGGAAACTGGGGATAAACTGACAGTCTTCCTCATTGGGTTGGATGTAGGCTCTTTAAGGGAGGGATGAGTGCAATACTTAGAAAGTGATAAGAAAGCATCACATCTTGGCATTTGCTCATCACATTCTCAGTCTCTGACACTGCACGCTCTCTAATATTTGCTAACTGAACATATGAATCTATGCAACAAGACGCAACCTGGCAATCTTTATTTACACATGAGTTACTTTTATCATTTAAGTCAGCCATGTTTTTCTCTTGCTTAAACAACATATTGCTGATTTTATACCCAAAGTCTGTAGGGAAACAGATTCACTTTATAGCCAATTTTGCTGAAATGTATTGGCCCACAAAGCAAGAGACATTTAGGCTCTGAAATATGCATTGTCATTTAGCTTTCAAAAGCAGGAGTTTGCCTTAGCTGTTTCTTGGTTTAATCGTTCTCCAAAGCTAGATAAATAGAAGAAATGGAATATGTTAGCATTAAACTACATTCTCGCAAGGTGACTTTTGTTTAGTTCATGTAGTTCAATTATTAGTGAAACACTGTTTGCGTGGATAATTGTTTTCATCATAAATTTCTATTAGACCATGAAATATGTACTTCAAAGAAGAAGGAAAATGCTCCCAATGTTCTGAGTTTAAAGTATAATCCCCAAAATTATTAAGTGTAAAATAGTACCAAGACATCATTTTCAAAAGACAAATTTTTAAATTGATGAATTTAATAAAAAATGATGACACAATTATTAGCAATCTTGCTAGTTTCCAATGTAGACCTACACAAGTTGGATAAATAATATCTATGCCACAAGCTCAATCTTATTTTGCCTTGAATTTTCCCACCAAAATGACTAGCCTACTGCTTTTTAATTCAGCCTCATGCAAGTACTCAGGAAAAGGGCAAACTGCAGCCCTATTCTTTGCCAAAATATAATCTGAATGGCATCCTGCACAATTCCCTGCAGTTCCCCACAGAGTCCGTGTTGTTTGAAACATCATGGGCCTGGCTTCTGCTGTCTGCATTTGTCTCAGCCCTGATACTTCCAAAATACGATCTCACGAGAATGAAATAAAATGACATTTTCAATCCCCATTAGCATAACATGCATGCCACTTTCAAATCGGAAATGGGCATAGTCATTCTGCATTTCATTATGATTCTCAGGATCCTATCTACACAGAAGGGCTCAAATCACAGGGAAGGAAGTAATCATATAATTGTGCAGAGTTACAGAGAACTGGGGTATTAAAACATTTGCTTTGTAGCTGAGCATGTTTGGTATATCAGATATCCGAACACTCAGAAGACTGAAACAGGAGGATGGTAAGCTCAAGAGTAGCCTGGACAACATGGCGAGCCTAAACCTCAGCAAATAACACTTGCTTTATTGCAAAAACAATGACCACAGTTAGGTTTCAATCCTAAAGCTTTGTCTTCTTTTGTAATCGTCTCTCTATTCTTTTAAAATTTATTTTTCTTCTTTTATTTTTGGCAATCAGCACTCAATTTTAATATTGAATTTCATTTCATTTAAAATATTTTTTGTTTTTTATTCATGTATATTATATCAATCTGTGTATGAGTATCTACATATGATTGTAGGTTCCTTCAGGAACCATGAGGGGGCAATATCCAGGAGCTAGAGTTACAGGTTTTGAGCTGTCTGACCTAGGTTCTGGGAACTGAAATTGTGTCCTCTATAATAGGACAACTTACTCTTAACTGTTGTGCTATCTCTCCAGGACCAATATCACATCTATTATATCATGTGTTCCCATCCATTTCTCTAAGAATTTTTTTTTTATTGGAAAAAAAAAATTTCTGCCTCCTCCCCGCCTCCCATTCCTCCCTCCCCTCCTCCCCCTCCCCCCACTCCTCCCCCTCCCTCTCCAGCCTGAAGAGCAGTCAGGGTTCCTGTGGAAAGTCCAAAGTCCTCCCCCTCGATCCTGGTCTAGGAAGGTGAACGTCCAAACTGGATAGGCTCCCACAAAGCCAGAACATGAAGTAGGATCAAAACCCGGTGCCATGGTCCTTGGCTTCTCAGCAGCCCTCATTGTCCGCCAAATTCAGAGAGTCCGGTTTTATCCCATGCTTTTTCAGTCACAGTCCAGCTGGCCTTGGTGAGCTCCCAAAGAATCAGCCCCACTGTCTCCATGGGTGGGCGCACCCCTTGTGGTCCTGACTTCTTTGCTCATATTCTCCCTCCTTCTGCTCCTCATTTGGACTTTGGGAGCTCAGTCCCGTGCTCCAGTGTGGGTCTCTGTCTCTATCTCCATCCATCGCCAGGTGAAGTTTCTATGGTGATATGTAATATATTCATCAGTATGGCTATAGGATAGAGTCATTTCAAGTTCCCTATCCACAGCTGCCCCAGGAACTAACTGGGGACATCACCCTGGGCACCTGGGAGCCCCTCTAGATCCAAGTCTCTTGCCATCCCTAAGATGGCTCCCTTAATTAAGATGTGTGCTTCTCTGCTCCCCTAACCAACCTTCCTTTATCCCAATCATCCCGTTGCCCCAAGTTCCCCCCACCCTCCCCTTCTCACATTTCTCTCCCCTTCTCCCCTTATCCCCCCTCCCACCACCCCCCTAAGATCCCAAATTTTTTGCCCGGCAATCTGGTCTACTTCCCATAACCCAGAGGATAGCTGTATGCTTTTCTTTGGGTTCACCTTCTTAATTAGTTTCTTTAGGGTATCAGATTATAGACTCACTGACCTTTATTTATCTCTAGAAACCAATTATAAGTGAGTACATCCCATGCTCATCCTTTTGGGTCTGGGTTACCTCACTCAGGATAGTGTTTTCTATTTCCATCCATTTGCATGCAAAATTCGCGAAGTCATTGTTTTTTACCGCTGAGTAGTATTCTAATGAATATATATTCCATACTTTCTTCATCTATTCTTCCATTGAAGGGCATCTAGGTTGTTTCCAGGTTCTGGCTATTACAAATAATGCTGCAATGAACATAGTTGAACAAATGTCCTTGTCATATGATCGGGCATCTCGTGGGTATATTCCCAAGAGTGGCATTGCTGGGTCCATGGGTATGTTGATCCCAAATTTCCTGAGAAACCGCCACACTGCTTTCCAAAGTGGTTGCACAAGTTTGCATTCCCACCAGCAATGGATGAGGGTGCCCCTTTTCTCCACAGCCTCTCCAGCAAAGGCTATCATTGGTGTTTTTGATTTTAGCCATTCTGACAGGTGTAAGGTGATATCTCAATGTTGTTTTGATTTGCATTTCCCCTGATCGCTAAGGAGGCTGAGCATGACCTTAAGTGCCTTTTTGGCCATTTGAACTTCTTCTGTTGAGAATTCCCTCTTCAGATCAGTGCCCCATTTTTTAATTGGGTTAATTAGCATTTTAAAGTCTAGTTTCTTGAGTTCTTTATATATTTTGGAGATCAGACCTTTGTCTGTTGCGGGGTTGGTGAAGATCTTCTCCCAGTCAGTGGGTTCCCTTTTTGTCTTAGTGACAGTGTCTTTTGAGTTACAGAAGCTTCTCAGTTTCAGTAGGTCCCATTTATTCAATGTTGCCCTTAATGACTGTGCTGCTGCGGTTATACCTAGGAAGCGATCGCCTGTGCCCATCTGTTGTAGGGTACTTCCCACTTTCTCTTCTATCAGGTTCAGTGTGTTCATATTGATATTGAGGTCTTTGATCCATTTGGACTTGAGTTTTGTGCATGGTGATAGATATGGGTCTATTTTCATTCTTCTACAGGTTGACATCCAGTTGTGCCAGCACCATTTGTTGAAGAGGCTTTCTTTCTTCCATTGTATACTTTTAGCACCTTTATCGAAAATGAGGTGTTCATAGGTTTGTGGGTTAAAATCCGGGTCTTCTATACGATTCCATTGGTCGACTTCTCTATTTTTATGCCAATACCACCTTGATTTCATTACTGTAGCTCTGTAATAGAGTTTAAAGTCAGGGATGGTAATGCCTCCCGAAGTTCCTTTATTGTATAAGATTGTTTTGGCTATCCTGGGTTTTTTGTTATTCCATATAAAGTTGATTATTGTCCTTTCAAGATCAGTGAAGAATTTTGATGGGATCTTGATGGGGATTGCATTGAATCTATAAATTGCCTTTGGTAGGATTGCCATTTTTTACTATGTTGATCCTCCCAATCCACGAGCAAGGGGAGATCCTTCCATTTTCTGGTATCCTCTTCAATTTCTTTCTTCAATGCTTTAAAAGTTCTTGTCAAATAGATCCTTCACTTCTTTGGTTAGAGTTCCCGAGATATATTATGCTGTTTGTGGCTATTGTGAAAGGTGATGCTTCTCTGATTTCCCTCTCTGCTTCCATATCCTTTGTGTATAGGAGGGCGACTGATTTTTTGGAGTTGATCTTGTATCCGGCCACATTACTAAAGGTGTTTATCAGCTGTAAAAGTTCTTTGGTGGAGTTTTGGGGGTCACTTATGTACACTATCATATCATCTGCAAATAACGAAAGTTTAACTTCTTCCTTTCCAATTCGAATCCCCTTGATCCCCTTATGTTGTCTTATTGCTATTGCTAACACTTCAAGCACTATATTGAAGAGGTATGGAGAGAGTGGACAGCCTTGTCGTGTTCCTGACTTAAGTGGGATGGCTTTGAGTTTCTCTCCGTTTAGTTTGATGTTAGCTGTCGGTTTGCTGTAAATAGCTTTTATTATATTTAGGTATGATCCTTGTATCCCTAATCTCTCCAAGACTTTATCATAAAGGGATGTTGAATTTTGTCAAAAGCTTTTTCAGCATCTAAAGAAATGATCATATGTTTTTTTCTTTCAGTTTATTTATATGATGGATTACATTGATAGATTTTCGTATGTTGAACCAGCCCTGCATCTCTGGGATGAAGCCTACTTGATCATAATGGATAATTTTTCTAATGTGTTCTTGGATACGGTTTGCCAGTATTTTGTTGAGGATTTTTGCGTCGATGTTCATGAGTGAGATTGGTCTGTAATTCTCTTTCTTGGTTGAGTCTCTTTGTGTGGTTTTGGTATCAGAGTGACGGTAGCTTCATAAAAGGAATTTGGCAATGACTCTTCTGTTTCTATATTGTGAAATACCTTAAGGAGTATAGGTATTAGGTCTTCTTGGAAATTCTGGTAGAATTCCGCATTGAAACCGTCTGGTCCTGGGCTTTTTTTGGTAGGGAGGTTTTTGATAACAGCTTCTAATTCTTCGCGATTCGACAGGTCTATTTAGATTGTTCACCTGGTCCTGATTTAATTTTGGTATATGGTATTTATCTAAAAAAGTGTCCATTTCTTTTAATTTTCCAGTCTTGTGGCATACAGGCTTTTGTAGTAAGATCTAATGATTCTCTGAATTTCCTCTATGTCTGTGGTTATGTCCCCCTTTTCATTTCTGATCTTATTAATTTGCAAATTCTCTCTCTGCCGTTTGATTCGTTTGGATAGGGGTTTATCAATTTTGTTGATTTTTTCCAGGAACCAGCTTTTTGTTTCATTGATTCTTTGGATTGTTTTCTGTGTTTCTATTTTGTTGATTTCCGCTCTCAGTTTGACAATTTCCAGTCTTCTACTCCTCCTAGGTGAGTCTGCTTCTTTCTTTTCTAGAGCTTTCAGGTGGGCTGTTAAGTCTCCAATGTATGCTTTCTGTGTTTTCTTTAAGTGGGCACTAAGGGCTATGAACTTTCCCCTTAGGACTGCTTTCAAAGTGTCCCATAAGTTTGAGTATGTTGTTTCTTTATTTTCATTGAATTCAAGGAAGACTTTAATTTCTTTCTTTATTTCTTCTTTGATCCAGGTGTGGGTCAATAGTTGACTGTTCAGTTTCCATGAGTTTGTAGGCTTTCTGGGGGTAGCTTTGTTGTTGAATTCTAACTTTAGACCATGGTCATCTGATAAGACACAGGTGGTTATGGATATTTTTTTGTAACAGTGGAAGTTTGCTTTGTTGCCGAGGATGTGGTCAATTTTCGAGAAGGTTCCATGAGCTGCAGAGAAGAAGGTATATTCTTTCCTATTTGGGTGGAATGTTCTATAGATGTCTGTTAAGTCTATTTGATTCATTACCTCCATTAATTCTGTTATTTCTCTGTTAGGTTTCTGTCTGATTGACCTGTCCATTGGTGAAAGAGGAGTGTTGAAATCTCCTACTATTAGTGTGTGCGGTTTGATGGCAGCCTTGAGTTTTAGTAATGTTTCTTTTACATACGTGGGTGCTTTTATGTTAGGGGCATAGATATTCAGGATTGAGACTTCATCCTGATGAATTGTTCCTGTTATGAGTATAAAATGTCCCTCTCCATCTCTTCTGATTGACTTAAGTTTGAAGTCAACTTTGTTAGAAATTAGTATGGCCACACCTGCTTGTTTCTTAGGTCCATTTGCTTGATAAACCTTTTCCCATCCCTTTACTCTAAGTATGTGCCTGTCTTTGTGGTTGAGGTGTGTTTCTTGTAAACAGCAGAATGTTGGATCCTGTTTGCGTATCCAATCTCTTAGCCTGTGCCTTTTTATAGGTGAGTTGAGTCCATTGACATTAAGGGATATTAATGACCAGTGTTTGTTAACTCCGGTCAGATTTTTAGTCATAGAGTTTGTGTGTTTGCCTTCTTTGAGTTGTGCTGGTGAAGGGTCTCTAGATGTTTGAGATATTGTGGTCATTGTTGGACTCCTTGGTTTGTGATTTTCCTTCTATTACTTTCTGTAAGGCTGGATTTGTGGCTACGTTATTGTTTAAATTTGTTTTTATCCTGGAAAATTTTGTTTTCTCCATTTATAGTGAACGAAAAAGCTTGGCTGGGTATAGTAGTCTGGGCTTGCATCCATGTTCTCTTAGCTTCTGCAGTACATCTATCCAGGACCTTCTGGCTTTCATGGTTTCCATAGAGTAGTCAGGTGTAAGTCTGATAGGTTTACCTTTATAAGTAACTTGACCTTTTTCCTTTGCAGCTCTTAATATTCTTTCTTTATTCTGTATGTTTTGTGTTTTGATTATTACATGGCGAGGAGATGTTTTTTTTTTTTGGTCCAGTCTATTTGGTGTTCTGTATGCTTCTTGAACCTTCAAAGGAATATCTTTCTTTAGGTTGGGAAAGTTTTCTTCTATAATTTTATTAAATATATTTTCTGGACCATTGAGCTGTACTTCTTCTCCTTCTTCTATCCCAATTATTCTTAGGTTTGGTCTTTTTATTGTGTCCCATATTTCCTGAATGTTTTGTGATGAGAATTTGTTGGTTTTGCTATTTTCTTTGATCAGTGTGTTTATTTTCTCTATGGTATCTTCAGTGTCTGACATTCTTTCTTCTATCTCTTGTAATCTGTTGGTAGTACTTTGTCTCTGTGGTTCCTGATCGTTTACCCAGGTTTTCCAATTCCATCCTTCCTTCGGTTTGTGTTTTCTTCATTACTTCCATTTCATTCTTCAAGTCTTGAACCGCTTCCCTTATCTGTTTGATTGCTTTTTCTTGCTTCTCTTGGTTTTCTTGGGTATCTTTGAGCGACTTATTCATTTCCTCTACTTTTTTGTTTGTCATCTCTAATTGTTTATGGCAGTTTTTCACCTCCTGTTTAAGGTCCTCTATTATTTTTCATATAATTCACTTTTTGAGTCAAATTCTTCTAATTCTTCTGGAGTAGAGTGTACAATTCTTCTTGTTTCGGGATCCCTGGGTTTGGTGATGTCATGTTGTCTTTCAGGTGTGTTGGAGGAATTCTTGTATTGGCGCTTCCCATCTCTTTGCTTAAATGGAGCCCAGAGAGGTGGTGTTGGTCCAGACTTTGCTGTGACTGAATCTCTGGGTGTATCTCTTTCAGTGTAGAAACAGGAACCAACTCCAGATGGAACTGGAACAACTCAGATGGCAACCCTGGAGCACAGTGTAGGTGAAGCCCCCACAGGGAACCTTGAGATCTGCAGAAGGAGGACTCCTCTGGGTGGATAGGGTTAGTGAAGGAACTTAAAACGTTGAGCTTAGAAGCCTAGTGAGGGTGGGGGGGGGGTGTGTTGGGGGGGTTAGGTCGCAAGAGAGAAAGTGGGGGAGGGGGTTCGTGCGGTAGCTGGGAACACCGCCCTGGCTAGTAGACACTCACCGTCAGATGGGAATTCCTCAGCTCCTAATCATCAGGGCCGTCTGGTAGCTCCAGGATCCTGGGGACAAGAGGAAGGGGGTGGGAGGGATCAGGGTCAGTAGACCACCGGGAGATCCTGGAGCCCCAGCCGTAGGTGCCCAGGCCCCCCACAGGGAAACTTGAGACCTCAAAGGGGGGACTCCCCGCCTGGGTGGATAGCCCTAGTGAGGTAACTTAAAACCTTCTGAGCACTGGTCAAGCAAGCGCAGGGCAGGGTGTGGGTGGGGTGGGTTGCCGGGGGATTGGGTCTTGCCTAAGAAAGGCAGCTGCAGAAGGAGCGGGGAGGGGGTCTGTGCTAGCTTTGGGACACACCGCCCCCTGGCTAGTAGACACTCACCCGTCCAGATGGAATTCCTCAGCCCCTGCAACCAGGGCCGTCAGGTCAAGGATCGGGACAAGAGGTAGGGGGTGGGAGGGAGCGAGGGGTCAGTAGACTCACGGAGATCCTGGAGCCCCAGGAGGAAAAGCCCAAGCTCTCCCACAGGAGAACCTTGAGACTGCCCCAGAAGGCAGGGACCCCCCGCCCTGGGTGGATAGCGTCAGATGGAATTCCTCAGCTAATCATCAGGGCCTTCCTCTCTAATTATTTTTAA
>CAWTZC010000325.1:0-18229 GCA_963919715.1 Microtus obscurus
TGATATCAGATCATGACTTTCTGCCAACTTCTTTCTAAGTCAGTAGTCAACCTTCCTGACAATGCAGCCTTTTAATACAGTTCCTCATGTTGTGCATTGACCCCCAACCATAAAAATTGGTTGTATCACACCTTTGTAACTGTAATTTTGCTAACACCATCCTTGAATCATAATGTATAAGTATCTGATATGCCAATATCGATGTGACCCCAAAGGTTGAGAATCACTGCTCTAAGTGATAGAAGAGCACTCTGATTTATCTTCAGCAAGATAGGAGTTGTAGATTGCTCTCTCCGGTATTGCAGACTCTGGAAGTGCTTTCTAGCAACTCCCTATCCAATTGACCCCTGGCCCTGCTCCCTGTCAGATTCCTCACTGGCGTGCTGATTCAGAGATGAACAAAGCCTTCCATCACTGCAAAATCCCATTGCCTTGGTTTCTTTGTACCTATTGTGATGTTTCTGAATGGACTCTCTCCTCTGACTCTGCTTTGAAATTGTCATTGAATGGACTTTCTTTAATAGCATGCTGTCTTTTTTATGTGTTGTCCATTATAACAGGATGTTCCCAAGCATTCAATCACCGGGGTTTATAGTTACAAGGTGGTAATCAGTCTTTGTTGGCAGCTATATACTCCTCAGCTGGAAGTCCCGCAAGGAAGCAGTCCTTTGAAATCCCTTCTCAATGGCTGTCCTTTGTAGTTGATACAAGCTAGAAATACTCCCACACCAGACACCAATCAGAAGCAGAGGTGACTGCCTTGTATTTCTTTCCTGATGCATGTGGCACAAACTCTACGTTCCCATCAGCCCTACTAAGATTCAATTAAGTCCTAAGACTTGACCACAAAATCCAGGCAACATTTTGTTCACCTTTACCAGTAGTTTTGGGTAAGTAAATAGAAAGGGTTATTGATGAATAGTCAGATGCAGGCCTGGAGGTTGGAAGTAGCTGGAAAGGCCCCTAGAGTGATCTTTGTTCACTATGGAGTTGAAATACAACCCCATCCTCCTAAATCGGGAGTTAACATAAAACTTCACCTAAGTCCTGTTTTTTTTGCATGGGTTTTATGGAGACTTTTATTGTATAGGCCTGATTGATCGAGGGCTAGCCATGTAGTGATAATTTGGTTTAAACATGAATGTGTGCCCCCTTCAGGCTCACATGGTGAAAAATTAGCCCCCTAGTTAGCCCCTAATACACAAGTTTTGTGTATGTTGTCAATTTTAGGATATGGGCCTAGCTGAAAGAACTGCGTAACTGGGGGCATGGCATGTCCTGGGACCCCGATCTTTCTGGACACTTCCTGATTCTTGGCTCTTAGTAACCAGAAGGTAAGCACACACTCGAATACTATGCTTAATCGTTCTGTCTTGCTTCAGGCCCACAGTAAAGAAGCTAATCTGCTATGGACTGAAACCTCTGATATCAGGAGTCCAAAGAAAGCTTTCCTGTTCTGAGTTGTCTGACCAGAGTATTTATTATAGCAATGAAGAAATGACTACTACACTGATCAACTTGACCCCAAGTCCCTCCCCCTAGAGAAGTGTGGTTGAAAGACCAATGCTTTGGCTTGTATAGCTCATCTCTCCAATGAGCACACCCCATGTGTGCTCCCCTCCTTGATCAACTCATCAGCATCAAATCGGCATCTCTTGTTTTTCCAGGGATTCCAGAAGTTTCAGATATGTTCTAGAAAGAAAAGCATGATCAAGTGTATATTCCTAACACTAATAAATCTCAGTATCATAGTTAACTGGCCATTGTCAACTATATTTTAGTTGTCTGTGCCTTCGAAATTTCAGGATTTTAAAGAAAATTACTAAATGCTATCTGGAGAAATCAATTGTCTTAAATCAACTGCTCATGGAATTATCTGACTAATAAAGGTGACAGAGGCGAATAGGGAATGGATAGGTAGGAACAAGCATGGTAGCATCCTCATCCCCACTAAGAGTTGTCAGTACTTACCCTAAGTTATTTATATTTAATATAAAAAGGGAAAACACATTTTCATTATGGTGATAAATAGCTGTTAGAAGAGAGACAGAGAGAAAGAAAACGAGGAAGAAGAGAATGGAAGGAGAGAGGGGAGGAAGGAAATCTAACATTTTAAAATACATGCATTAACAAAGAGACTAGTCAATATGAACAAAGGTTAAAACCTCAATTTTATTTATTTTCTGCAGGAAAGTCTATTTGGCTAAGGAAGCAGGAATAGGATACATGACAAAGTCGCTGTTGATACCAGCATGTCCTTGTATATAATAACTACCTTTGTGTTCTGGTGTACACGACTTATGGAAAAAAAAAACAATAGAAAGCTGATGCAATCAAGCATGTTACAAAAGGGGAAAAGTAGACGACAGGAACCCTAAAGCCAGAGAAATCTAGATCTAATCCAGCTGCCTTAATTATGAGCCGAGCAAGCTTGGACAACTGAATGAGCTCTGGTAGCCCCAGGCGCGACGTCTATAAAGTCGGGGTGTTAATGTGATGAATGTAGGAAGTTGCCATGGAAATTACAAGTGAAAGTGTGAGATGCAAGCTCTGCACACAATAAGTGCACAGACAGTGAACAGTGATTGCGGTCACGATTACGACTACTGATGAGAAAATTTAAATACCGTTGCTAGATCTCCCAATGTAACCTAGGATGAGTCACTTTCCCCAGAAGACTCTTTCATATAACGAGGACCTAGCAGGCTCTGATGTCTGTCTAGGTTCTAGTGTGATGTACCCAGAAGGCCCTGAAGCCCCACAGGTGAGCTGGAAGAGATTAGCAGCACCATCACTCTCCTTGGTGGTTCTTGGCACTGCCTTGGCTGACACCTGAGGGCTTTAAGTACTGAGTAAGGACTTGCTAGCCTTTCTGCTCTCCCAGGTCTGCCAGTGCTTTCTTCTCAGACGTCAATCTTGGCCGAGGTCCGAGCAGACTTAAACAGATTAGATAAACCACGAGAGAGCTTAAGAAACAATAGAAGAAAGAACACCAAGAAAAATAGAATATTTTCTTTTTTCTGGCCTAGGATCAAAGGATAATGGGTCACTAAATTATGACTAGGTGGAGCTCAGCTTCTACAACGCAGGGACTTGGGGCCAGAGGACCTATGTTCCAGGCCAGGCCCAGCATGAGCTACCCTGTGATCCTGGCTAAGTCAGTTATCCTTAGAGGACAACACAGAAAAGGAGAGATGGCCCTCAATTTAAATGGTTGTGAGCAATGACTAATCCAGTACACCTTTATGCAGCTGTTTATATATTTTAAGGCACATCCTCACAATCTGAAACTGACATTTATTTTACAGGTCATATACAGTAGAATTTGTTTTTCTTTATTTCCTTGGAAGGTGTGAACGAATCAATGGCATCCTAGACTCAGGAAAGCTTTGTGATCAGGAAGCAGTAAAATTAGATTCTATAATTAAGGTTTTATGGTTATTTTTGTTTCAGTTCTGGCCATATTAAAGTGTTGTGATGATATTAAAAGATCAATATGATAGAAAAAAATAGCTAATCAGCAATCCAGACTTGTTCTCTGACCAACCATGAGCAAAGACACATTTTTTTTTTAGAGAACTCACCTCTTCCTGTTGTTCTGAATTAAGAAAGTGCCAAAAAAAAAAAAAAAAAAAAAAAAAAAAACAAAAACCTAAGAAGCTTTCGCCACATTGTTTATGTGGCGTTAAATACAGGGCTCTCATTTTGCCTTCAGTTTGACCGATTTTACTTTCCAACTGATTGATAGACTCGGTGTCTACTTATGGCTCAAGTCTTGTGTCGTGATAATAAACCAGTGATACTGCTTTAATGTAGAACATTCTCTCACCTGGGGTGGGAGACACACCACTCCCCAGCTCCCCAGGTATTTAGTGATGTATTAAAACATCAATTCTCACACTGTGTGTCCGGACCCCTTTGGGGGGGGTGTCAGATGACCCTTTCATAGGAGTCAAATATCAAATGTCACTATTTACATTAAGATCCACAACAGCAGCAAACCTGTAGTTATGAAGTAGCAACAAGAATAGATTTTATGGCTGGGGGTCACCACGACTTGAGGAACTGTATTAAAGGGTTGTAGCATAGGAGGTTGAGAACCACTGTATTAGAATAACAACTGAAGGGGCTAATTTTACCACTGTGACACACTGTCTGGGGTAAAATATTGTTGAAAATCGAGAAATGCAAAAAATCACTCTGAGCACTCTACTTCCTCTCAAAAACAGACGATGAGAATCTCCATGGGAAAAGGCAATCCTGCGCTGGAAGACAGGCAGGGTCAGAGTTTGGGAGAGGAACTCTCACAGACCTTGTTAGACTCACTCTTACCTTCTAAGCATCTCATACAGCTGAGTCGCTTCTTCACTTCTTACTATTCTTTATCTAAACTGGTATATAAGCAACCGCCCATAACTGCTTCTTTGAATTTGGATTTTAGTATTTCATCTTTTGGACCTCTGTGCCATGTGAAGGCTCTACCATGCTTCCGGGCTGTTAATCTATCTTAGGTCAGTTTAATTCTGTAAGACCCTGAGGATGGAGGTAGAAGTTTTATGCTTCTGAATTGTTTATGTCCAATAATTCCTCCAAGAGCTGGTAATGTAAATTTCATTTAGATGTTAACTTACCTTTAATTTATTGTTGTTACAGCCATTTATATCTAGAGTCTTGTACCTTGGCAGTAATGTTGGCCCATTATGTTGCTATTAGTTAAAGCGCAAATTTATAGTGTAACATTAAATAGCAGCAAGGAATAAAACTGAAAGCCAATAAGTCAACTGCTAGTGTCCTGCCTATCCAGGGTGAGACACTGGCTCTTTCTGTTCCAAGTTTGTAATTATCAGATTGCACCATATAGCATAAGGCCAATACCTACAATTACTGTATTTAAAAATCTACATTTGATAAAACAGTAAATTATATATTGTGTTTTTACCAATTTGTAATAATAACAAATATAATAATTAGTAAAAAAATAAAGGACAATTGGAAACTCCTTGAGATGATACCACAGCTCTGTAGACTTGATGATGGCTATGGTTTCACAGATATGCACTTACCTCAAGCTTATTGGATTGCACACATTAAGTATGTAAGGAATGTTGCCTATCAATTATATCTCAACAGAGTGGTTTTAAAAATCAGGTCAAGAGAACATAATAAAGAATTAACATAAGGCCTTAAAAAAAAAGCTAATTGGTTAAGAACACTTAACCACTTCTTCCAGTGCAGTGGACCTGAGTTCAGTTGCCAGCAGTTCACAACTGTCTATAACCCCAGTTCCAGAGGATCCAATGCAACTGGCCTCTGGGGACACCTGCACTCATACGCAAATACCTACAGGGAGACACATACACCTACACATAATTAAAAATAATAAGAATAGATGTTTTAAAATGTAGATTAACACATCCATAGCTCTGTCTTGATGACTTTTACCCTCAACACCTCCACCTTAACTACTCTCATCTAATCAGTCACAGATTCACAAAGGAATCCTTTCTCACAGTTTTATGTGCTGGCGTATGACTTTAAAACAGTGAAATATTTGACTTTGAGTGAACTATCAAATCAGTCTGATAAAACATGAATACTGTGCAGACCGTACCTCTACCAAGACACATTTTATCATCCCATAAAGAAGCTTACATCCTCATTCAGGCAGAACCTCCTGAGAATTAATCACTCAACTCGACTGTTTATCACACGCATGATGGTTCTTACTTTCCAAAGTTTCCTATAAATAGAACCATGCAATGTATTTGTAACCTCCTCTTTAACTGAGAAGTATTTCTGAAAGTTATCATAGTGTGTTCATCATATTCCACTGTAGAAATGCACATATTTTGCCTATCCAGTCTCAGTATTTTATTTGGGGACCAATATGAAATAAATTACCATAAAGAGTTTTTACCTATGGATGTAAATACAGATACGTTTGTGTTTCACTTGCAGTAAATCCTAAAACCAAAATTGCAGGTCCTACAGTAAATGTGTCTTAAATATTTAAGCAACTGTTTTTTTCTGAAATGGTTTATTATATATTCCATGAGAAGCACAAGAGGATAACAGTTGATCTGTGCTTGATATCAATATTTTCAATCATTTTAGTCTTTTTTATTCAGTCTTATTTTATTCATTTCAGTCTTACTTCAATTCATTGTGGTTTTCATTACTTTTCCAGGAAGATTTATGATGTGGACACTTTTTTGTATATATCTGTAGGAATATCAACACATTTTAATATGCTGATTGATTATGTACATGTTTTCATTTGTGAACCATTTGAACTTTTGTTCATTTTTATTGCATTTTGCCTAATGATGAATTATAGAAGTCTTCATATCTTTTGAAGAGAATTCCATTATCAAAGCTATTTGTTGTATTTTTCCTAGAATTTGACATGTTTGATTAATTTTTTCAACAGTGTATTTAGAGCAAACCCACAGAGTTATCTCTTGTGTTTTACTATCTATGGATTTTGATAAATGTATGACAAACATCCACAGCTATAATACCATATAGATTAATTTCACAGTTTTAGTTTTCTTCTGCTACTGCTCCTCTGCCCCTAGTCTTTTTGAAAGTCTCCACTGTCATGGTTTTGCAGAGATCACAGTCTTAGAAACACGCAAGACAGAGCCTTCTAGGCAGTCATCTCTGTTTGAAATATATCATCTCACTCTGAGTGGAAATTAATCTTGGTGAATTTCTAATTGTCCTTTTTATGGAAGGCTTGTTGTTAATGTCAATATTATCTGAATCCTTTATAAGACTGTCATTTTGAAAAGCGGAGAAGGTGACAGAAATGGCTGGCCTAAAGAAACAGCACCACTCACGTCACCAACCATGCAGCAAATCAAACTGTAGAAAAGGTAGCAGGACCCACGTGCCTGAATCACAGCCCCTACTAACTGTGTATGTGATTTCAGCTAACTCCTTAGCCTCCTTGGTCCTCAATGTCCTGATTTTAAGAGGGTGATTCTAGCAATATGTCAATAAGGTTACGGTTACAATAACAATAAGATTGCTATGAAAACTCATGGTAAGTTCTTAGCAACCAGGGAGACCCTTTAAGAACCTGTAAGAGTGGATATTATAATCCCAGACCTCAAAAAGCTGTAGGAAGCACACATGAGTTAGAGTCCCAGAATGACACTCTGGACCCGACTTTCATGATGCAGGACACTGTCTGACTTCAACCATGAGACACATCTTGCCATGTTCTGTCATCTCAATAAAGGTACAGAGAATGAAACTGTGGTGATATGAAGGGGCATTGGGTACAGTAGAGTGATGTGGGAGTGATTTCTTATTAATAAAGAAACTGCCTAAGCCCATGGATAGGCCAACCCTTAGGTGGGTGGAGTAAACAGAACAGGATTCTGGGAGAAAAAGCTGAGTAAGGGAGTCGCCATGATTTTCCTACCAGAGGCAGAGGCAGGCTAGAATCTCCCCGGTAAGCACACCTTGGGGTGCTACACAGATATCAGAAATGGGCTAGTCCAGGTGCAAGAGCTAGCCAATAAGAGGCTGGAACCAATGGGCCAGGCAGTGTTTAAAAGAATACAGTTTCTGTGTAATTATTTCGGGTATTAAGCTAGCCATGTGGGTGGCCAGGTGCCGGGGACACACAGCCCTGCTGCTCCATATTACTACAGTAGAGGAGGACCAGTGTGTGGATATGCAGGAACCCTGCTGCGCTCTGCTGCATGGAGAGACAACTGCCGCTTCAGATAAAACATTGGGGTGAAAGAGAACCAGAACGAAAGCCTAGAAAGAAAGGGGAAACTAACTGTTTTCTGATTGGATTTGAGGCCTGCTCCACATGAGAGGAATTTCATGCCCGGTACTGTAATCCATGCATGCACATGGATATCACGCCTGGTTTTTCTCTCTCCATCATTTCTTATTTCCCTCCTCTCTTGCATGCTCCCACTTCTTCATGAAAATGTCTTACCCATACTCACTACTTTGGTTTGGTTTTGTGTCTCTCAGGGTTCTACTAGGACTGTCTGTGTGACCGTGGGTTTGGAACTATCAATTGGAGCCCAGTGTGCACACAAGCAGATGCACAGCTGGATCTTATGCCTTCCCCATCCTTGAATCTTCTGCTTGCCCATTAATCAGCAGTAAGTGGTGGGGCCCCACGAGCCTTTTCTCCATCCGCAGCCGACTGTTAAGAGGGCCTGACTTGCTTGGGCCTGATGCCAGTACGCACAGCTGCTCTGAGTTCATTTTGTCTGCGAGCCTAGATTCAAATTTATTCAGTGCTGCCTGCAATCTCTCAGACTTAATACAGGAGCAAGATGTTTGGAGAGTAATGAATGCCTACACGAATCTCTCCTTACTAACCATTTTTGCCTGGATGGCTGATGTCTAAAGGTATTGCAGAAGCCATAAATCTCCAGCTCATCAGACAAGGTACCTTTACAGTGTTACAGTTTTAGGATTTGGTGTACTGTATGAGACAGTTTTCACCCTCCCCCCCAAACACGAGAGAGGCTGAGAGCATGGCACCCCACTCTCATCATTAAGAGATGGAGGCTCCAAATGCCTTTATGTGTACCCACCAATTAAGAAAAAAGGTCATAATCACTATGACTCTGTGTATTGAGAGGTTGCAATTATTTAATATGCTATCTCATAGTATCATGTATATTTTTAGTATGTTGACACTAGCCAATTGTATATTTAGCAAATAAAATGTGTATTAAAAGAGTATGCTGGGAAGAGGACACAGTGAGGAAAATTTCAGCACTGTTGCTTATTATATCGAATTATTGATGTTTGTTTTGGAAAATCTTTTAAGATGGCTGCTCATCTATTTTTGAGTGTAAGCTGAGTTCAAATACTCACTTTGATATAGGTATCCTCCAGGCCAGCCTCTCGAGAGTGCTCTATGTGAAACATCATTCTATCTAAATGAAGTGCTGGTATCGATCTGAACAGCAAATATTTAAAAGGCTTAGTGCTTTCTCTTTAAGTAAAAATAAAGGTAAATGGAAGTTCTAGTATATGGAATTCTACTCGCCCATCTGTTGAATGATGCTTCACTTCCTCTGAAGCTGCTCATTCTTCAGTTGGGAATGGAGGAAATCACTGTTCTACTGAGAAACGGAGAGCACACCGTGTGTTCAGATCCAGGGCCCAGGGGCGGCTGAACCCTGCAATGGATGCCTCCAGTAAGCCACTAAGCTTGCCCTACCCTTCCTTTGCTGAAACACAGTCTTACTCTGGCTGCAGTGTAGCCCAGGTTTGACTAGAATTTGCAGTCTTCTTTCCTCAGCCTCCCCAGGGCTGGGATTATCAGGGATTCACTGCCACGTCAGGTTTGCCCATTGATTCTCTACAAACCCTTGGTTTCATATGGGAGCTTCTCACTCCATGAAATTGTCTTCGCAATGCTGATTTAATTTTCCTGTTTTACGCATCACGTAAAAGTTTCAGTAAAGGAGAGAGTTAAGCTCCTGCCAATATTGAGGGGATCAGAGGCATGAATGAGGCTCCATAAAGTTGGGAAGCTATAGTGGCAGGATTTGGTAACGTATTTCTTTGGTGCATGTCTCTAGCAAAATTTTTGTCATCTTCCTTTAAAGAGCAGAAATACAAAAGAAGAAAAAGAAAAGAAAAATTACCTCCATCCCCCACCTGGTAAAAAGTTCAGAAACAGTTAATTTTTTCATTAGAGAGACATGAAGGTTTTTCTTAAGGATGGGTGGGCATGAGAAACAAATCCCACAAGCCAATTGCCCTGTTCTTGGCAGTGCATCGTAATTCTGAAGCTTCATGGCTCAACTGTGGTTTATTTGGTGGTTGGAGATCATGGATTCTAAGTTTTAATCTGACTCTTTACAAGGAAGATGATTTCTCATCTCAACAGTCTGTGCCAACAGTCTAAGATATACCATTCCTTCTCGGTATAAAATTATGCTGCTAAACCAAACCAAGGAAGGCCATTCCTTACCAGGATAAAGCATGTGATTCATTAATTTCATAGTCAAGGGAACCTTATCATTTATGCAAAGAAAGCATGAGGCTTGGGTAATCTCTTCAAGTTCATAGAATATGCTAATGGCACTGTGATGTGGGAGTGTCATATCAATCTGTTGATTTCATTGGTTAAAATAAAGAAACTGCTTGGCTGGTCCTATAGGTTAGAACATAGGTGGGTGGAGTAAACAGAACTGGGCGGAAGAGGAAGTGAGGTCAGAATTCATGCAACTCCGCTCAGAGATGCAAGGTTCCTCTCTCGCAGGCGGACGGGATAGCCTGGCTCTCTGAGGCATGCTCTCGATGAAGCTCCAACTCAAGATGGATGTAGGCTAGAATCTTCCCGGTAAGCGCACCTTGGGGTGCAACACACTTTATAAGAAATGGGCTAGTCCAGGTGCGAGAGTTAGCCAAGAAGAGACTAGAAATAATGGGCCAAGCAGTGTTTAAATGAATACAGTTTGTGTGGTGTTATTTCGGGCATAAGCTAGCCAGGCGATTGGGGTGTTGGGGATGCAAACCCCACGCCCCAATTTCAACAGCACTGGACAAGGTTGCATGACTACAAGGTCAGCAGACTTTCTGCCATGATGCTCTAGCCATGTTTCTTTAGGCAGACTGTAAATGTCAGCTGCATTTAGAATTGACACGAAAGCCTGAATGGGTATTTAGGTCAGATGCAGTGGAGTGTCTCTGGCAGGGCCAATCAAGGGACAGATGTGTGCTATCAGTCATGCTAAGAAACATTTCCATGGATGTGATAGCGGCAGGAGAGCTGGTCCATGCATATGGCACAAGATAACATCCCAGAAACATGGACAAGGAACTTTAATTTAGTATTTTGTTTTCCTGTGGTATCCAGGGTCTGCTCTGTTTCGGATTAACAATAATACTGGAATTAACTCCAAAGGCACAAGGTGATGGGAAACAGATGGTCTTGCCCCCACTTTGTTCTACACACATTCCCTTAGGCCTTCCTTCTATTGCAGGGATTAAGAGATAGGATGGAGAACGTCTGTGTACATAATAGTAAGTCAGGGTGTTTAAATTCTTTTTATCTGCTGAAATATAAAGAAGCAGGAATGATAAGAGTTGCCACCTTATCCTTCACTTTCTTCTACAGTCTAATATATTCTCTTAAACCTAACACATGCATCTTCCTCCAACCTCTCTACACTAAATTACCTTCTTCATCTACACTGGCAGTCCTATGCACCAGACGGTACTATAAGCCTAGCCGGTCTTTTGTAAGGCAACAGAATCTACCTTCACTGCGCTCTATCAAGAGGGGCCCGTTTTTCAATTATGGTGGGGATAATTACACTCTAAACAGTACATTGTGTGTATGAGGTCAGAGGACAACCTAGAGTGATTACTCTCTCCTTCTATCATGTGTTCTGGGGATTGAATTCAGGTTGTCAGGCTTCCAGAGTTCCTTAGCTGTTGAGCCATTTGCTTACTCATGTCTTTAACAACTATCCTTTCAAAGTGGTTTTAAAAAATAGCTCTATTATTTGGTAAATTTCCACAGTAGATACTCAGGCCAATCATTTTCCCCCATGGTGTCAGAGACATTGGAAAGGACGCCAGGTTGACCAGTATGTGCAATGTACTTTTAGAAGCGCATAGAGAATGCTCAGTGCTGACTAGCGCCCTTTGTTCATTCAAGAAATAATTGCCCAGCTTGTCCAGGCAATTAATTCAAATGAAAGGATATTAATCCAAATAAGGCATGATTGGTTCCTCTTCTCATTGTTTGTTATCTAACAGAACCAGCCAAAAAGCAATTGTCTGGAAATAGCAATTGTGGGCACAGTTTATGCAGATTCTCTGTAAGAGAACAGAGAAGCTGACGTCATCAGGACCATCTGGAGAAGCCCCAAAGCAGGTGTTCAAGGAAGATTTTATCGGTCTCTGAAGTGTAGCTATCTTTCGAGAGCCCCTTGGAGTTGGTGATCTGCTAGGATGCGTGGTATTCAAGATGGCAAGCCAAGAGTGCTAGACAAAGACAGAACTGTCAGTGGGGTAGGGGTGGGGGGAGTCACACTCCAAATGCATGATTGAGAAGTCAGTGGTAGTATCCAGATTTTTAAAAGATAGTTCCTAAGTAGCAGCCTTCTTATGCGAGGATAAATTCTTTAAGTTAATTGTAAACTTTTCTAATGGACTGATTTTATGGAACAATCCCAATCTCTGATCTTGAAAAGCTGGAAGAACTACCATTGTGCCATTTATTTTCCCATGTGGCTGTAGTCTAGGTGAGCTGTGGAGTAGTCTCCCTCTCTGGCTAGAGTGCCATGGAGCGTCTTTCTGATCCCCACCACCTCCTGGGCTCACCCTCGTATTGCCTTATTCTTAGTCTATGTCATGCCCACAATTCTTAGAATCCTCGCCTGAGTTATCATCACTTAAACACTGGTCTGTGGGTTTCAGTGAGGGGACCTTGCAGGTGCACGTACAATTCCACATCAGCTGTGTTGAAACGGAGAAGTCACCTAGGTGGGTTTCAGCTAAGCATGAACATGAAGTGTTCTGGTGTCTTAGGGACAGAGAGCCCAAGAAGGAAAACAAGGCACCTCCAGGAACAGAGGCCAGACCTTGTTGATAACAGTAGAAAACAGGGGCTTCTATCCTAAATCTATCTGGATAGCCTGAATGACCTCAGAAGGGGATGCTTCCCGGAGTTTCCAGACAGTGGTCTTATCAACCTGCACTTCACACTGGCTTTATAATAGGCAGTCTTGAGCAGAATCCAGACAACCGCACCAAGTATCTAGACCAAGAGAACCATACATTAACGAATAAATTTAGTTTTTTTAAGTTTCTAAATCTGTGATAATTTATTATGGGACAATGAAAAATGAATCAGTGAACAAAGCTCAATCAGACAAATGAGGAGCAGCCACTCAAGTGTCTGTAAGATCTGGGGAAATGTCCCTGCCACTTCTTTTCAACTAAATGAGCACACAAATACAGGCCACCCCATGAAGTTATTGAGGGAATCAGTTGGGAGAACATTCTGATAATACTCAGCTTAGTGCATCGTTAAGTGCTCTGTAAATAAATCAACTCCCAATAAGCATTTCAATTTTCTGAATAACTTTAGTAAAAAGTAGAAGTTAAAAATATACACAAATAGCAAATTACTCAAGAGGACAAAATATTAAACAGTTTGTATGTTGTCATGGAGACCAAACTTGTTGATTGATATTGCTCGGTGCCTATTGTGGTATGTTTATCTGCCAGAGAGAGCCCCAAACCCCACATTGTTAGCCTATTAAAGGAGGAAAAATAACCTATAACCAAAGCAGGGCAGTGTTTCTGGTTCTCATCCCCAGTGCTGTAGTATCCAGGGCTTCTCTTGAGCATCCTTTCATTTTATAGATCTCATTTTCAGCCGAGACAGCCTCTCTACGACTCCATGAGCTCCCTACTCTCTTCTTCTGAAGGGTTTTAAGTCAAAGGAGAGAAAGCTGTTTGCATCAGAGAAGCAGCGCTGCGTCTTTGCATGCAGAAGCAAGTAAGAGCTAGCCTCGGGCACAGGGAACTGGCAATGGCTTTATCCATTGTTGCTACTGTTAGATTGTTTTCCTAACAGCTTCTGCTTTTAAGAATTATGGGAGCTGGAGAAGTCCAAGTGGGTGACAGAGTAATGTATCTGCCAAAAGGACTACTCTCCAAGGATTTGTCAGACATCCATTGAGTCAGTTTTTCGTCAGTCTGAACCGGGTAAAAATTACTTCCAGAATTAGAAGAGAATTGAGGTGAACATATTACTACTGTCCATATACGTTACTTGGTGTTATCCCTCCATACATTATGAAATCAAGTTTGGCAATGATAGGACCTCAGCAGGCCTCCTGGGTGACATTTTAGCTGAAATATGCTGATGACAAATGTCTACGTTAGCTCCAGGAAAGCTCTGAAGGTGAGGACCGTGGCATCTGAGGTCCTCATGTGTGCTTCTTTCCAGTGCAGAGTGAGCTCCGGGATTCATGTTTGTTCAGCAAAGTTCCTTAGGGACACATTGGAAAGGGCAGGTATTCCTAATAGGAGGACAACTTACTGCAGCCTTGAAGAAAAGATGGGTAAAGGGGTCACACAGGTACCAGTTTTCTGCTGATTGTGACCTGCATCACAGAGAAGAGAGGTCACGTCCTTTTCTTTTAAAAATAACTGTAGTCTGCTTGCTTTTTGGGAAAGATGCCTCTCTGACTTTCCTAGTTGAAGTAATATAAAATGAAAAAACATTTTTTTCTTTTATAAAAATAGTCTAGACCATTGAAGTATAAGAATTTTTCTGTATTATTTTTCTAGCTGTAAATGAACAAACTCTTTTTTCAGGGTTGACAAAAAAATCCAGTATTGGTTATCATTGTGAGAGGGAAGGTATGATGGGTATAGAACAGCCTCACTAGGCCAACTGTAGGGAGAACTTGGTGAAGGAGTTCTGGTTCAGTTCATTATCACATTCACTGGGATGTTTGTAAGCCTAACGGGCTATTCAAGGTGCATGGCTTCTCTGCGCACAGGGTAGCCAGCCCTGCTGTACTGAGGCTGGCTTTTGGTGCCCATGACACTGCCTTGTACTAACAACATGCGGCCAGGACCAGGGCAGCCACACTCCTAGGGCAATTGAAAAACTGGTTTTGTCAATATTGACCAAAACACTGAGTCATAATTTGTGAGGAATTACTCCTGCTAAAAAAAAACTGCACACATAATTTATTCTTACCTTGTATCAAAATTCATCTCCAGAGTAGGTAACAGTTCCCTCTGGTGAAGAAGGCCAGGGCTTTGGAGAGAAATCCAGGTTCTATCCCTATTTTTGAGTCCTTTATCAGGATGATAAGCTTCTTCCGGGCCCAGTTTCTCATTTGGAAAAGATTAAATGAAACAAATAGCATCCTATTGATTTGTTTTTAATACCTCCTACAGGACAAAACAAAACTATTTCCAATGAATTAGATTGAAATCTCTGTTCCTATTTTCAGACTTTTGTTCTTGGGGAGGGGGGTTTTGTTTTGAGGAGGTTGTGTGTATGTATTTGTGTATGGGTTTTTGTTGTTGTTGTTGTTGTTGTTGTTTTCTTGAGACAGGGCCTCACTATGTAATCCAGAGAGACTCTACATTGTTGAGGCTGGCTTCAAACCCTCAAATTTCCTGCCTTGGCTTCCCAAACACTGAGATTACAGAGATGTGCCTCTACTCATCTATTCAGAACTCTCCTGTGATACAATGGGTGCACACGTGTATGTGTATGTGTGTGTGCATGTGTGTGTTACTGGGAACTGAACCCAGGGCCTTGCACATGCTAGACAAACTCTTTGCCATTAAGATATACCACTAACCTTCTTTCAGTACTTTTTGAATCAATTTATTAATTTCGGCTTTTCCTATTGAGTTTATTTAGCATTGTGCACTGTATTTGTTAAACACCCACCTAAACAGACTTATGTACAGCACACGAGAAAAAAGGTTTATTTGCTGATGCCTGGAAGCCTGGTTCCCAGGAGCTCAAGAAATATCCTCAGAGCTGGCTCTCAGCTCCGTTGTTCTTGGCTTGGTCTGTGTCTCAGAAGGTTCTCACTCTAGGATGGCAAAGGATTGTCAATCATTTCACACTTGCAACAGCTTCAAGCTTTGAATTCACACAGAGCGAGGGAAGAGGTCTTTCTCTAGGGTTCCAGTTTCTACTTATTGATCTGTTTATTTTTTGTTTCGGTTCAGATGTGCATGCTTGGACAGGCTGTGAATGAGATGGAGCCAGAATGGAAGAACTGAACTAGTCCCTTACCCTTAAACACAAGGTAACAGCAAATTCCCTGAAGAGATAAGTCCTGTTCAGGCAAGGATCGCAATCTTCTACACAAAGGGTTCTGGCTTTGTTCAAGATCATATTTTTTATCCCTTCAGTGGTTATTTCAGCCTTATGAATAAATCTGAGGAATGATATTTATAGATTAGTGAGACAAACAAATCAGACTATTAAAATACAAACTCCTAAGACAAGGGAGTTGGTTTTGCTTCAAAAAGATGTCTGTGTGCACATACCTACACACACATGTACACACTGTAAGGCTTTTCCTATCTATTTAATATGTCTGGTTACCATAGTATAGCCCTACTGGTTTTCCCAAGATGCTGTAAACTATGGAATATAGTCTATGCTAAATACAAAATACAGCACACAGTTTATGCATATAGAAACTGAATCCCATTGTATTTTACAGTCTTGAGACATAACTTTTCTGATTCTGATCAAAAGTCAATCATCAATCAGTAAGTTCATGAGATTTTTGATATATCTGAATAATTTGGCACCTTACATGTGGAAGGAGTAGTAGAAGTCTATTTCCAGAGATGCTAAAATCTTTCTTGGGATAAAGAGCAAAGAATATCATCATCACCATCATGGCCACCATCATCATTAACAACAACATCATTAACAACAACAACAACAACACCTCACACATTTCCAAGTTCTGCTGAGTTTATTTGTGTGAATCTGCAGAGGACTGAGTGATGGAGAAAGGTCATTGGTTAAAAAATAAAGAAACTGCCTTGGCCCATTTTATTGGTTAGAACATAGGTGGGTGGAGTAAACAGAACAGAATGCTGAGAGGAAGAGGAAGTGAGGCAGACACGAGTGGCTCTGACCCAGGATGGATGTAGGCTAGAATCTTCCCGGTAAGACTGATGCTACACGGATTATTAGAGATGGGTTGATTGGGATATGAGAATTAGCCTGTAAGGGCTAGAGTTAATGGGCCAAGCAGTGTTTAAAAGAATACAGTGTCCGTGTAATTATTTTGGGGCATAAGCTAGCAGGCGACTGGGGTGCTGGGAATGCAGCCCCACCACTCTATTACAACTGATTATTTTTTCCAGCAAAAAAGTTTCTGCTCATAAAGAAAGAGAACCTCAACATAACATCTGGAGCCAAAACTCAGATCTCTGCTTAGACAGGAAATTGTAGAGTAGGGTCTGCTTCTCATATTTATCCTCTTGATCCACCTATGCTGGCTCGATGTGAGTATGCTAAAGGTATGAACAGCTATGAGAAAAAACTACATAAAGCATTGAATGTTCTGGCACTCCGTGACACAAAGTTAGTCAACACAGAGCTCATGTCCCTTTTGCATTTGGGTCACTGAACAATACAAACCCAGATCCTTATTGATGGAGCTCCATAAGGCAGAGGCCTTTCCCCAAGAGGCCATGGGGATAACAGCAATGTCTTCCAGAAAGCCACAATGGAAGCAATTTCATGGTGCAGAACAGTTAGTTTCTGTTCTAACGCTTTCAATCTATCCCTCCCCAACTCTTCAAGTTTTTTTTCTGATAAGTTGAACTTTATGGCAACTGTGACAAATCGAAAGTTAGCAATGAATGATATTTTATTAGTAAGATGAAGAACATATTTTTTTCATTTCACTCCTTTATTATCTTTTCTTGTTCCTCTATTATCTATTATTGTTCCTTTTGGGAAAACGTGTCTGCCTTGACTTAATTAGTGATGATGTATTTGCTTTGTCTTTATATTTTAAAATAAAACCATTTAAAAGAAACAAAAAACACAGTGTGCATCCCTAAGCTCCATTTTAGCATCTAAGCCTTCTACTGGAGCAGTTCCTCCCATGCCTTCCCACATTCCAGTTAAATAATGTGCAACTCCGACTCCCGAGGCCAGGGCAGTGCTCTACCTCTGCAGGGGTGAGGGAGCCCTTGCCAAATGGCTGTAAATGTTCCCAGGCTGGGGCCATGAATTAGTCGTGTAATGGTTGTAACTCTTTTAATTCAATTAAATTTAATAATTCCTGATACAATGTCCAAGTGCTATGTTGGTCTGTGGACCTTTGTATTCATAAAAGTGAAGTTAACTGACCCAGCAGGGACACCAAACAGAAATGTTTGAGTTACCCCTAATCAACCTACCTTTTTCTTCCGGTGTTTATCCCATCCAACACACCTACACAACTGAACAATTTCTCCATATCCAGTCTCCATTCTTTGTTTATGACTTTTCTCTACAGCAGCCATTCTCAATCTGTGGGTCACAACTTCTTTGGGGTCACATATCAGATATCCTGCATATCAGATATTTACATTACGATTCATAACAGTAGCAAAATTACAATTATGAAGTAGCATTATGAAATAATTTTAGGGCTGGGGAATCACTCCAACATGAGGAACTGTATTAAAGAGTGGCCAGCATTAGAAAGGTTGA
>CAWTZC010000326.1:0-19874 GCA_963919715.1 Microtus obscurus
GCATTTCCCTGATTAGCTAAAGAGGCTGAGCATGACCTTAAGTGCCTTTTGGCCATTTGACCTTCTTTTATTGAGAATTCTCTCTTCAGATCAGTGCCCCATTTTTTAATTGGGTTAATTAGCATTTTGGAAATCTAGTTTCTTGAGTTCTTTATGTATTTTGGAGATCAGACCTTTGTCTGTTGCGGGGTTGGTGAAGATCTTCTCCCAGTCAGTACAGGTTCCTTTTTTGTCTTAGTGACAATTGTCTTTGCTTTAGAAGCTTCTCAGTTTCAGTAGGTCCCATTTATTCAATGTTGCCCTTAATGACTGTGCTGCTGAGGGTTATACCTAGGAAAGCGTTCCTTCATGCCCATCTGTTGTGGTGCTTCCCACTTTCTCTTCTATCAGGTTCAGTGTGTTCAGATTGATATTGAGGTCTTTGATCCATTTGGATTTGAGTTTTGTGCATGGTGATGAGTATGATTTATTTTCATTCTTCTACAGGTTGACATCAGTTGTGCCAGCACCATTTGTTGAAGATGCTTTCTTTCTTCTGCATTGTATACTTTTAACTTCTTTATTGAAAATGAGGTGTTCCTTAGGTTTGTGGGTTAAGATCAAGATCTTCTACACGATTCCATTGGTCGACTTCTCTATTTTTATGCCAATTACACTGTTTGCATTACCTGTAGCTCTGTAATAGAGTTTAAAAAGTCAGGGATGGTAATGCCTCAGAAGTACCTTTATTGTATAAGATTGTTTTGGCTATCCGGGGTTTTTTTGTTATTCCATATAAAGTTGATTATTGTCCTTTCAAGATCAGTGAAGAATTTTTAACAGGATCTTGATGGGGATTGCATTGAATCTATAAATTGCCTTTGGTAGGATTGCCATTTTTACTATATTGATCCTCCCAATCCCTGAAACAGGAAGATCCTTCCATTTCTGGTATCCTCTTCAATTTCTTTCTTCAATGCCTTAAAGTTCTTGTCAAATAGATCCTTCACTTCTTTGGTGCGTGTGCCCCGAGATGTTTTCTGCTGTTTGTGGCTATCGTGAAAGGTGATGCTTCTCTGATTTCCCTCTCTGCTTCCATATCCTTTGTGTATAGGAGGCGACTGATTTTTTGGAGTTGATCTTGTATCCGGCCACATTACTAAGGCGTTTATCAGCTGTAGGAGTTCTCTTTGGTGGAGTTTTTTTGGGGTCGCTTATGCTTTACTATCTTATCATCTGCAAATAACGAAAGTTTAACTTCTTCCTTTCCAATTGAATCCCTTGATCCCCTTATGTTGTCTTATTGCTATTGCTAAAACTTCAGCACTATATTGAGGTATGGAAAAGTGGACAGCCTTGTCGTGTTCCTGATTTAAAGTGGGATGGCTTTGAGTTTCTCTCCGTTTAGTTTGATGTTAGCTGTCGGTTTGCTGTAAATAGCTTTTATTATATTTAGGTATGACCCTTGTATCCCTAATCTCTCCAAGACTTTTATCATAAAAAAGGGATATGTGAATTTTGTCAAAAGCTTTTCAGCATCTAATGAAATGATCATGAGTTTTCTTTCAGTTTATTTATATGATGGGTTACATTGATAGATTTTCGTATGTTGAACCAGCCTTGCATCTCTGGGATGAAGCCTACTTGATCATAATGGATAATTTTTTCTAATGTGTTCTTGGATACGGTTTACCCAGTATTTTGTTGAGGATTTTTGCGTCAATGTTCATGAGTGAATTGGCCTGTAATTCTCTTTCTTGGTTGAGTCTTTGTGTGGTTTTGGTATCAGAGTGACGGTAGCTTCATAAAAGGAATTTGGCAATGACTCTTCTGTTTCTATATTGTGAATGTAAGGGTATAGGTATTAAGTCTTCTTGGAAATTCTGGTAGAATTCCGCATTGAAACAAATCTGGTCCTGGAAGCTTTTTTTGGTTGGGGGGTTTTTGATAACAGCTTCTAATTCTTGGCGACTGACAGGTCTATTTAGATTGTTCACCTGGTCCTGATTTAACTTTGGTATATGGTATTTATCTAAAAAGTGTCCATTTCTTACCACATTGTCAGTTTTGTGGCATACAGGCTTTTGTATAATAAGATCTAATGATTCTCTGAATTTCCCTATGTTATGGTTATATCACCTTTTCCATTTCTGATCTTATTAATTTGCAAATTCTCTCTCTGCCGTTTGATTAGTTTGGATATGGGTTTATCAATTTTGTTGATTTTTCCAGGAACCAGCTTTTTTGTTTCATTGATTCTTTGGATTGTTTTCTGTGTTTCTATTTTGTTTGATTTCAGCCCTCAGTTTGATTATTTCAGTCTTCTATCTCTCTAGGTGAGTCTGCTTCTTCTTTTTCTAGAGCTTTCAGATGGGCTGTTAAGTCTCCAATGTATGCTTTCTCTGTTTTCTTTAAGTGGGCACTAAGGGCTATGAACTTTCCCCTTAGGACTGCTTTCAAAAGTGTCCCATAAGTTTGAGTATGTTGATTCTTTATTTTCATTGAATTCAAGGAAGACTTTAATTTCTTTCTTTATTTCTTCTTTGATCCAGGTGTGGGTCAATAGTTGACCTATTCAGTTTCCATGAGTTTGTAGGCTTTCTGGGGTAGCATGGTTGTTGAATTCTAACTTTGAGTCGTGGTGATCTGATAAGACACAGGTGGTTATGGATATTTTTTTGTAACTGTGGAAGTTTGCTTTGTTACCGAGGATGTGGTCAATTTTTGAGAAAGGTTCCATGAGCTGCAGAAAGAAGAATTATATTCTTTCCTATTTTGGTGGAATGTTCTATAGATGTCTGTTAAGTCCATTTGATTCAATACCTCCATTAATTCTCTTATTTCTCTGTTAGGTTTCTATACAGTTTGACCTGTCCATTGGTGAAGAGGAGTGTTGAGATCTCCTACTATTAGTGTGTGTGCGGTTTGATGGCAGTCTTGAGTTTTAGTACTGTTTCTTTTACATATGTGGGTGCTTTTATATTAGGGGCATAGATATTCAGGATTGAAACCTCATCCTGATCAATTGTTCCTGTTACAGTATAAAATATCCCTCTCCATCTCTTCTGATTGATTTAAGTTTGGAAGTCAACTTTGTTAGAAATTAGGTTGGCCACACCTGCTTGTTTCTTGGGTCCATTTGTGATAAACCTTTTCCCATCCCTTTACTCTAATTAGGTGCCTGTCTTTGTGGTTGAGGTGTGTTTCTTGTAAACAGCAGAATGTTATTGGATCCTGTTTTCGTATCCAATCTTGTAGCCTGTGCCTTTTTATGGGTGAGTTGAGTCCATTGACATTAAGGGATATTAATGACCAGTGATTGTAACTCTAGGTCCTTTTTAGTCATAGAGTTTGTGTGTTTGCCTTCTTTGATTGTGCTGGTGAAGGGTGTCTAGATGTTTGAGTTATTCTGGTCATTGTTGGTCTCCTTGGTTTATAGATTTTTCCTTCTATTACTTTCTGTAAGGCTGGATTTGTGGCTACGTGTTGTTTAAATTTGTTTTTATCCTGGAAAATTTTGTTTTCTCCAATTATGATGAATGAAAGCTTGGCCGGGTATAGTAGTCTGGGCTTGCATCCATGTTCTCTTAGCTTCTGCAGTATATCTGCTCCAGGACCTTCTGGCTTTCATGGTTTTCCATAGAGTAGTCAGGTGTAAGTCTAGTGGTTTACCTTTATCAGTAACTTGACCTTTTTCCTTTGCAGCTCTTAATATTCTTTCTTTATTCTGTATGTTTTGTGTTCTGATTATTATATGGCGAGGAGATGTTTTTTTTGGTCAGTCTATTCGGTGTTTCTGTGCTTCTTGAATACTGAATATCTTCTTTGGGATGAAAGATTTTCTTTCTATAATTTTAACAATATATTTTCCCACAATAATGAGCTGTACTTCTCTCCTTCTGTATTCTAATTATTCCGGTTGGGTCTTTTTATTGTATCCATATTTCTGAATGTTTTGTGAGTGAATTTATTAGTTTGCTGTTTGCTTTAGTCCAGTGTGTCCAATTTTCTCTATGTATCTTCCAGTGTCTGTGTCTTTCTTCTAACTCTTTTGTAATCTATTAGCAAGTACTTCGCCTTGCGGGTTCTGTTATTTAAACACTAGACACAATCTCTAACCTTGCGGATTGTTTTCTCAATACTTTATTTCATTCTTTAGGGTCTTGAACCATTTCCACCCCACCTGTTTTAACCTGCCTTTTCTTGTTTCTCTTGGTTTTCTTGGGTATCTTTGAGCGATTTATTCATTTCCTCTACCATTTTTGTTTGTAATCTCTAATTGTTTATGGCAGTTTTTCACCTCCTGTTTATGGTCTTCTATTATTTTCAAATAATTTCACTTTTGATATCTGATCATGTTTTTCAACTTCTTTCTAAGTCAGTAGTCAACCCTGACAATGCAGCCTTTTAATACAGTTCCTCATGTTGTAGTGACCCCCAACCATAAAATTATTGTATCACACCTTTGTAACTGTAATTTTGCTACCATCCTTGAATCATAATGTAAGTATCTGATATGCCAATAATATCTGATGTGACCCTAAAGGTGAGAATCACTGCTCTAAGTGATAGAAGAGCACTCTGATTTATCTTCAGCAAGATAGGAGTTGTAGATTGCTCTCTCGGTATTGCAGGACTCTGGAAGTGCTTTCTAGCAACTCCCTATCCATTGACCCTGGCCCTGCTCCCTGGCTTCAGATTCTCACTGGCTCTTGCTGATTCAGATGAACACAAGCCTTTCCATCACTGCAAAATCCCATTGCCTTGGTTTTGGTAAATCACACAGATGTTTTGAATGACTCTCCTCTGACTCTGCTTTGAAATGTATTGAATGACTTTCTTTAATAGCATGCTGCTATGTGTGTCATTATAACAGGATGTTCTAAGCATTCAATCACACGCTTATAGTTACAGGGTAATCAGTCTGTTGGCAGCTATATACTCCTCAGCTGGAAGTCCCTGGAAGGAAGCAGTCTGAATCCCTTCTCAATGGCTGTCCTTTGTAGTTGATACAGCTTGAAATATCCCACACCAGACACCAATCAGAAGCATGAGGTATTCGGTATTTTTTCTGATGCATGGGCTAAAACCTTCCCATCAGCCCTACTAAGATTCAAATTAAGTCCCAGACTTGACCACAAAATTCCAGGTAATATTTTGTTCACCTTTACCAGTAGTTTAGATGAAGGTTATTGGATGAATAGTCAGATGCCTATGGAGGCAAATAGCTGGAAAGGCCCCTAGAGTGATCTTTGTTCACTATGGAGTTGAAATACACCATCCTCCTAGTACGTGGTTAACATAAAACTTACAAGTCTTCGTTTTTTTGTAAGGGAGATTATTGTATAGGCTGATTGATCGCAGGGCTAGCCATTAGTGATAATTTTGGTTTAAACATGAATGTGCTCCCCCTTCAGGCTCACATGGTGAAAAATTAGCCCCCCTAGTTAGCCCCCATTACACAAGTTTGTATGTTGTAATTTTATATGGGCCTAGCTGAAAGAACTGCGTAACTGGGGGCACATGGCATGTCCTTGGGACCCTGATCTTTCCCTGGCCACTTCCTGATTCTTGGCTTCTTAGTAACCAGAAGGTAAGCACACACTGGACTATGACTATGCAATGTTCTGTCTTGCTTCAGGCCCACAGTAAAGAAGCTAATCTGCTGGTGGACTGAAACCTCTGATATCAGGAGTCCAAAGAAAGCTTTCCTGTTCTGAGTTGTTGACCAGGTATTTATTATAGCAATAAGAAATGACTACTACACTGATCAATCTGACCTCCAAGTCCCTCCCCAGAGAAGTGTGGTTGAAAGACCAATGGTTTAGGTATAGCTCTATTCAATGAGCACACCTCTATGTGTGCTCCCCTCCTTCAGATCAACTATCAGCATCAAATCGGCACTCGTTTTTAGGATTCAGAAGTTTCAGATATGTTCTAGAAAGAAAAGTAACATCAAGTGTATATTTAACACTATAAATCTCAGTATCATAGTACAACTGGCCACAAACACATATTTAGTGTCTGTGCCTTCGAAATTTCAGGATTTTAAAGAAAATTACTGAATGCTATCTGGAGAAATCAATTGTCTTAAATCAACTGCTCATGGAATTATCTGACTAATAAAGGTGACAGCTAATAGGGAATGGCTAGGTAGGAACAAGCATGGTAGCATCCTCATCCCCACTAAGAGTTGTCAGTACATACCAAGTTATTTATATTTAATATAAAAAGGAAAACACATTTTCATTATGGTGATAAATAGCATAGAAGAGAGACAGAGAGAAAGAAACGAGGAAGAAGAGAATGGAAGGAGAGAGGGAGGAAGGAAATCTAACATTTTAAAATACATGCATTAACAAAGAGATAGTAATATGAACAAAGGTTAAAACCTCAAATTTATTTATTTTCTGCAGGAAAGTTATTTGGCTAAGGAAGCAGGAATAGGATACATGACAAAGTCGCTGTTGATACCAGCATGTCCTTGTATATAATAACTACCTTTGTGTTCTGGTGTACACGACTTATGGAAAAAAAAACAATAGAAAGCTGATGAAACAAGCATGTTACAAAAGGGAAAAGTAGACGACAGGAACCCTAAAGCCAGAGAAATCTAGGGATCTAATCCAGCTGCCTTAATTATGAGCCGAGCAAGCTTGGACAACTGAATGAGCTCTGGTAGCCCCAGGCGCACGTCTATAAAGTCGTGGGTGTTAATGTGATGAATGTAGGAAGTTGCCATGGAAATTACAAGTGAAAGTGTGAATGCAAGCTCTGCACACAATAAGTGCACAGACAGTGAACAGTGATTGCGGTCACGATTACTTACTACTGATGAGAAAAAAATTCTAAATAAAAGATTCCCAATGTAACCTAGGATGAGTCACTTTCCCCAGAGACTCTTTCATATAACGAGGACCTAGCAGGCTCTGATGTCTGTCTAGGTTCTAGTGATGTACCCAGAAGGCCCTGAAGCCCCACAGGTGAGCTGGAAGAGATTAGCAGCACCATCACTCTCCTTGGTGGTTTTTGGCACTGCCTTGGCTGACACCTGAGGGGTTTAAGTACTGAGTAAGGACTTCATAGCCTTTCTGCTCTCCCAGGTTGCCAGTGCTTTCTTCTCAGATCAGTCAATCTTGGCTTCGAGGTTGGCAGACTTAAACAGATTAGATAAACCACGAGAGAGCTTAAGAAACAATAGAAGAAAGAACACCAAGAAAAAATAGAATATTTTCTTTTTTCTGGCCTAGATCAAAAAGGATTAATGGGTCACTAAATTATGACTAGGTGGAGCTCAGCTTCTACAACGCAGGGACTTGGGGCCAGAGGACCTATGTTCCAGCCAGGCCCAGCATGAGCTACCCTCATGATCCTGGCTAAGTCAGTTATCCTTAGAGGACAACACAGAAAAGGAGAGATGGCTCAATTTAAATGGTGTTGAGCAATGACTAATCCAGTCACACCTTTATGCAGCTCGTTTATATATTTTAAGGCACATCCTCACAATCTGAAACTGACATTTATTTTACAGGTCAAGTATGTTAATGAATTTGTTTTTTTTTTATTTCTTGGAAGGTGTGAACGAATCAATGGCATCCTAGACTCAGGAAAAAGCTTTGTGATCAGGAAGTTGAAAAATTAGATTCTATAATTAAGGTTTTATGGTTATGTTTAGTTTGGCCATATTAAAGTGTTGTGATGATATTAAAAGATCAATATGATAGAAAAATATAGCTAATCAGCAATCCAGAGACTTGTTTCTCTGACCAACCATGAGCAAAGACACATTTTTTTTTTAGAGAACTCACCTCTTCCCTTTGTTCTGAATTAAGAAAGTGCAAAAAAAAAAAAAAAAAAAAAAAAAAAAAAAAAAAAAAAAAAAAACCAAAAACCTAAGAATTTTCGCCACATTGTTTATGTGGCATAAAGTCATTTTGCCTTCAGTTTGACCGATTTTACTTTCAACTGATTGATAGACTGGGTTATGGTAAGTCTTGTGTGTGATAATAAACCAGTGATACTGCTTTAAAAACATTCTCTCACCTGGGGTGGGAGAACACCACTCCCCACTCCCCAGGTATTTAGTGATGGCTAAAAACATCAATTCTCACACTGTGTGTCGGACCCCTTTGGGGTGTCAGATGACCCTTTCATAGGAGTCAAATATCAAATGTCACTATTTACATTAAGATCCACAACAGCAGCAAACCTGTAGTTATGAAGTAGCAACAAGAATAATTTTATGGCTGGGGGTCACCACGACTTGAGGAAACTGTATTAAAGTGGTTGTAGCATAGGAGGTTGAGAAACTACTGTATTAGAATAACAACTGAAGGGGCTAAATTTACCACTGTGACACACTGTCTGGGGTAAAATATTGCTGAAAATCGAGAAATGCAAAAAATACTCTGAGCACTCTCACTTCCTCTCAAAAACAGACGATGAGAATCTTCATGGGGAAGCGGCAATCCTGCGCTGAAGACAGGCAGGGTTAGAGAGTTTGGGAGAGGAACTCTCAATGACCTTGTTAGACTCACTCTTACCTTCTAAGCATCTCATACAGCTGAGTCGTCTTACTTTCTTACTATTCTTTATCTAAACTGGTATATAAGCAACCGCCCATAACTGCTTCTTTGAATTTGGATTTTAGTATTTCATCTTTTGGACCTCTGTGCTTGTGAAGGCTCTACCATGCTTCCAGGCTGTTAATCTATTTAGGTCAGTTTAATTCTGTAAGACCCTGAGGATGGGAGGTAGAAGTTTATGCTTCTGAATTGTATGTCAATAATTCCTCCAAGAGTTTAAATGTAAATTTCATTTAGATGTTAACTTACCTTTAATTTATTGTTGTTACAGCATTTATATCTAGAGTCTTGTACCTTGGCAGTAATGTTGGCCCATTATGTTGCTATTGTAGTAAATTTATAGTGTAACATTAAATAGCAGCAAGGAATAAAACTGAAAGCCAATAAGTCAACTGCTAGTGTCCTGCCTATCCAGGGTGAGACACTGGCTCTTTCTGTTCCAAGTTTGTAATTATCAGATTGCACCAATAGATAAGGCAATACCTACAATTACTGTATTTAAAAATCTACATTTGATAAAACAGTAAATTATATATTGTGTTTTTACCAATTTGTAATAATAACAAATATAATAATTAGTAAAAAATAAAGGACAATTGGAAACTCCTTGAGAACATACTACAAATTCTGTAGACTTGATGGCTATGGTTTCACAGATATGCACTTACCTCAAGCTTATTGATTTGCAATACATTAAGTATGTAAGGAATGTTGCTATCAATTATATTCAACAGAGTGGTTTCTCAAAATCAGGTCAAGAGAACATAATAAAGAATTAACATAAGGGCTTAAAAAAAGCTAATTGCCAAGAACACTTAACCACTTCTTCCAGTGCAGTGGACCTGAGTTCAGTTGCCAGCAGTTACAACTGTCTATAACCCTAGCTCCAGAGGATCCAATGCAACTGGCCTCTGGGGACACCTGCACTCATACGCAAATACCCACAGGGAGACACATACACCTACACATAATTAAAAATAATAAGAATAGATGTTTTAAAATGTAGATTAACACATCCATAGCTCTGTCTTGATGACTTTACCCCTTAACACCTCCACCTTAACTACTCTCATCTAATCAGTCACAGATTACACAAGCGAATCCTTTTCACAGTTTTATGTGCTGGCGTATGACTTTAAAACAGTGAAATATTTGACTTTTGGAGTGAATCTGAACTAACAAATCAGTCTGATAAACATGAATACTGTGCAGACCGTACCTCTACCAAGACACATTTTATCATCCCATAAAGAAGCTAATCCTCATTCAGGCAGAACCTCCTGAGAATTAATCACCAACTCGACTGTTTATCACACGCATGATGGTTTTTACTTTCCAAAGTTTCCTATAAATAGAACCATGCAATGTATTTGTAACCTTCTATTTAACTGAGAAGTATTTTTGAAATTATCATAGTGTGTTATCATATTCCACTGTAGAAATGCACATATTTTGCCTATCCATTAGTATTTTATTTGGGGACCAATATGAAATAAATTACCATAAAGAGTTTTACCTATGGATGTAAATACAGATACGCTTGTGTTTCACTTGCGTAAATCCTAAAACCAAAATTGCAGGTCCTACAGTAAATGTGTTTAAATATTTGCAACTGTTTTTTTCAAAAATGGTTTATTATATATTCATGAGAAGCACAAGAGGATAACAGTTGATCTGTGCTTGATATCAATATTTTCAATCATTTTAGTCTTTTTTATTCAGTCTTATTTTATTCATTTCAGTCTTACTTCAATTCATTGTGGTTTTCATTACTTTTCCAGGAAGATTTATGATGTGGATACTTTTTGTATATATCTGTAGGAATATCAACACATTTTAATATGCTGATTGATTATGCACATGTTTTCATTTGTGAACCATTTGAACTCTTTTGTTCATTTTTATTGCATTTTGCCTAATGATGAATTATAGAAGTCTTCTTATATTTTGAAGAGAATTCCATTAATAAAGCTATTTGTTGTATTTTTCCTAGAATTTGACATGTTTGATTAATTTTTTCAACAGTGTATTTAGAGCAAACCCACAGAGTTATCTCTTTGTGTTTTACTATCTATGGATTTTGATAAATGCATGACAAACATCCACAGCTATAATACATATAGATTAATTTCTCAGTTTTAGTTTTTTCTGCTACTCCCCTCCGCCCCCCTAGTCTTTTGAAAGTCTCCACTGTCATGGTTTTGGTAGAGATCACAGTCATAGAAACACTGCAAGACAGAGCCTTCTAGGCAGTATCTCTGTTTGAAATATATATCTACTCTCATGTGGAAATTAATCTTGGTGAATTTCTCAATTGTCCTTTTTATGGAAGGCTTGTTGTTAATGTAATATTATCTGAATCCTTTATAAGACTGTCATTTTGAAAAGCTGGAGAAGGTGACAGAAATGGCTGGCCTAAAGAAACAGCACCACTCACGCTGCCACCAACCATGCAGCAAATCAAACTGTAGAAAAGGTAGCAGGACCCACGTGCCTGAATCACAGCCCTACTAACTGTGTATGTGATTTCAGCCAACTCCTTAGCCTCCTTGGTCCTCAATGTCCTGATTTTAAGAGGGTGATTTTTAGCAATATGTCAATAAGGTTACGGTTACAATAACAATAAGATTGCTATGAGAAAACTCATGGTAAGTTCTTAGCAACCAGGGAGAACCTTTAAGAACCTGTAAGAGTGGATATTATAATCCCAGACCTCAAAAAGCTGTAGGGGCCACACATGAGTTAGAGTCCCAGAATGACACTCTGGACCCGACTTTCATGATGCAGGACACTGTCTGAATCAAACCATGAGACACATCAAGCCATGTTCTTTGTCATCTCCAATAAAGGTAACAGAGAATGAAACTGTGGTGATATGAAGGGGCATTGGGTACAGTAGAGTGATGTGGGAGAGTGATTTGTTATTACTGTGAAACTGCCTAAGCCCATGGATAGGCCAACCCTTAGGTGGGTGGAGTAAACAGAACAGGATTCCTGGGAGAAAAAACTGAGTAAGGAGTGCATGATTTTCCTACCAGAGGCAGAGGCAGGCTAGAATCTCTCCCCGGTAAGCACACCTTGGGGTGCTAAACAGATTATCAGAAATGGGCTAATCCAGCAAGAGCTAGCAATAAGAGGCTGGAACCAATGGGCAGGCAGTGTTTAAAAGAATACAGTTTCTGTGTAATTATTTCGGGTATTAAGCTAGCCATGGGTGGCCAGGTGCCGGGGACACACAGCCCTGCTGCTCCATATTACTACAGTAGAGGAGGACCAGTGTGTGGATATGCAGGAACCTCTGCTGCGCTCTGCTGCATGGAGAGACAACTGCCGCTTCAGATAAAACATTGGGGTGAAAGAGAACCAGAACAAAGCCTAGAAAGAAAGGGGAAATCAACTGTTTTCTGATTGGATTTGAGGCTGCTCACATGAGAGAATTTCAATCACTGTACTGTAATCCATGCATGCACATGGATATCACGCCTTCTGGTTTTTCTCTCTCCATCATTTCTTATTTCCCTCCTCTCTTGCATGCTCCCACTTCTTCATGAAAATGTCTTACCCATACTCACTACTTTGGTTTGGTTTTGTGTCTCTCAGGGTTCTACTAGGACTGTCTGTGTGACCGTGGGTTTGGAACTATCAATTGGAGCCCAGTGTGCACACAAGCAGATGCACAGCTGGATCTTATGCCTTTCCCCATCCTTGAATCTTCTGCTTGCCCATTAATCAGCAGTAAGTGGTGGGGCCCCACGAGCCTTTCTCCATCCGCAGTCAAATGTTAAGAGGGCTGACTTGCTTGGGCCTGATGCCAGTACATACAGCTGCTCTGAGTTCATTTTGTCTGCGAGCCTAGATTCAAATTTATTCAGTGCTGCCTGCAATCTCTCAGATCTTCAATAATACAGGAGCAAGATGTTTGGAGAGTAATGAATGCCTACACGAATCTCTCCTTACTAACCATTTTTGCCTGGATGTAGCTGATGTCTAAAGGTATTGCAGAAGCCATAAATCTCCAGCTCATCAGACAAGGTACCTTTACAGTGTTACAGTTTTAGGATTTGGTGTACTGGCGAGCAGTTTTACCCCTTCCCCCAAACACGAGAGAGGTTGAGAGCATGGCAATCCACTCATCATTAAGAGATGGAGGCTCTGCAATGCCTTTATGTGTAACCACCAATTAAGAAAAAAAGGTATAATCACTATGACTCTGGTGTATTGAGGAGGTTGCAATTATTTAATATGCTATCTCAATATATGTATATTTTTAGTATATTGACACTAGCCAATTGTATATTTAGCAAATAAAATGTATTAAAAGAGTATGTTGGGAAGAGGACATAGTGAGGAAAATTTCAGCACTGTTGCTTATTATATCGAATTATTGATGTTTGTTTTGGAAAATCAATTAAGAAGACATGCTCATCTATTTTTGAGTGTAAGCTGAGTTCAAATACTCACTTTTGGATATAGGTATCCTCCAGGCCAGCCTCTCGAGAGTGCTCTATGTGAAACATCATTCTATCTAAAATGAAGTGCTGGTATCGGATCTGAACAGCAAATATTTAAAAGGCTTAGTGCTTTCTCTTTAAGTAAAAATAAAGGTAAATGGAAGTTTAGTACAAGGGAATTATACTCGCCCATCTGTTGAATGATGCTTACTTCCTCTGAAGCTGCTATTCTTCAGTTGGGAATGGAGGAAATCACTGTTCTACTGAGAAACTGGAGAGCACACCGTGTGTTCAGATCCAGGGCCCAGGGGCGGCTGAACCCTGCAATGGATGCCTCCAGTAAGCCACTAAGTTGCCCTACCCTTCCTTTGCTGAAACACAGTTTACTCTGGCTGCAGTGTAGCCCAGGTTTGACTAGAATTTGCAGTCTTCTTTCCTCAGCCTCCCCAGGGCTGGGATTATCAGGGATTCACTGCCACGTCAGGTTTGCCCATTGATTCTCTACAAACCCTGGTTTATATGGGAGCTTCCTCACTCCATGAAATGTTTCGCAATGCTGATTTAATTTTCCTGTTTTAGCATCACGTAAAAGTTTCAGTAAAGGGGAGTTAAGCTCCTGCCAATATTGAGGGGATCAGAGGCATGAATGAGGCTCATAAAGTTGGGAAGCATAGTGGAGGATTTGGTAACGTATTTCTTTGGTGCATGTTCTAGCAAAATTTTGTCATCTTCCTTTAAAGAGCAGAAATACAAAAGAAGAAAAGAAAGAAAAAAAAATTACCTCCATCCCCCACCTGGTAAAAAGTTCAGAAACAGTTAATTTTTTCATTAGAGAGACATGAAGGATTTTCTTAAGATGGTGGGCATGAGAAACAAATCCCACAAGCCAATTGCCCTGTTCTTGGCAGTGCATGTAATTGTGAAGCTTCATGGCTCAACTGTGGTTTATTTGGTGTGGAGATATGGATTCTAAGTTTTAATCTGAACTTTACAAGGAAGATGATTTTTCATCTCAACAGTCTGTGCCAACAGTTCAAGATATACATTCCTTCTCGATAAATTATGCTAAACCAAACCAAGGAAGGCCATATTACCAGGATAAAGCATGTGATTCATTCATTTCATAGTCAAGGAACCTTATCGTTTATGCAAAAGAAAGCATGAGGCTTGGGTAATCTCTTCAAGTTCATAGAGTATGCTAATGGCACTGTGATGTGGGAGTGTATATCAATCTGTTGATTTCATTGGTTAAAATAAAGAAACTGCTTGGCTGGTCCTATAGGTTAGAACATAGGTGTGGGTGGAGTAAACAGAACTGGGCGGAAGAGGAAGTGAGGTCAGAATTCATGCAACTCCGCTCAGAGAGATGCAAGGATCTTCTCGCAGGCGGACGGATAGCCTGGCTCTCTGAGGCATGGCTCGATGAAGCTCCAACTCAAGATGGATGTAGGCTAGAATCTTCCTGTAAAGCGCACCTTGGGGTGCAACACATCTATAAGTGAAATGGGCTAGTCCAGGTAGAGTTAGCCAAGAAGAGACTAGAAATAATGGGCCAAGCAGTGTTTAAATGAATAAGTTTGTGTGGTGTTATTTGGGGCATAAGCTAGCCAGGCGATTGGGGTGTTGGGGATGCAAAAAACCCCACGCCCCAATTTCAACAGCACTGGACAAAGTGCTGCATGACCACAAGGTTAGAGACTTTCTGCCATGATGCTCTAGCCATGTTTCTTTAGGCAGATCCGTAAATGTAGCTGCATTTAGAATTGACACAAAGCCTGAATGGGTATTTAGGTCAGATGCAGTGGGAGTGCTCCTGGCAGGGCAATCAAGGGACAGATGTGTGCTATCAGTCATGCTAAGAAACATTTCCATGGATGTGATAGCGGCAGGAGAGCTGGTCATGCATATAGCCAAGATAACATCCCAGAAACATGGACAAGGAACTTTAATTTAGTATTTTGTTTTCCTGTGGTATCCAGGGTCTGCTCTGTTTCCGGATTAACAATAATACTGGAATTAACTCCAAAGGCACAAGGTGATGGGAAACAGATGGTCTTGCCCCCACTTTGTTCCCTCACACACATTCCCTTTAGGCCTTCCTTCTAGTGCAGGGATTAAGAGATAGGATGGAGAACGTCAGGGTACATAATAGTAAGTCAGGGTGTGTTTAAATTCCTTTATCTGTGAAATATAAAAGAAGCAGGAATGATAAGAGTTACACTCATCCTTACTTTTCTTCTACAGTAATATATTTTTTAAACCTAACACATGCATCTTCCTCCAACCTCTACACTAAATTACCTTCTTCATCTACACTGGCAGTCCTAGTGCACCAGACGGTATATGGCTTCAGCCGGTCTTTTGTAAGGCAACAGAATCTACCTTCACTGCGCTCTATCAAGAGGGGCCCGTTTTTTCAATATGGTGGGGATAATATGACTCTAAACAGTACATTGTGTGTATGAGGTCAGAGGACAACCTAGAGTGATTACTCTCTCCTTCTATCATGTGTTCTGGGGATTGAATTCAGGTTGTCAGGCTTCACAATTCTTAAGCTGTTGAGCATTTGCTTACTCATGTCTTTAACAACTATCCTTTCAAAGTGGTTTTAAAAATAGCTCTATTATTGGTAAATTTCACAGTAGATACCTGTGCCAATCATTTTCCCCCATGGTGTCAGAGACATTGGAAAGGACGCCCAGGTTGACCAGTATGTGAATGTACTTTTAGAAGCGCATAGAGAATGCTCAGTGCTGACTAGCGCCCTTTGTTCATTCAAGAAATAATTGCCCAGCTTGTCCAGGCAATAATTCAAATGAAAGGATATTAATCCAAATAAGGCATGATTGGTTCTCTTCTCATTGTTTGTTATCTAACAGAACCAGCCAAAAAGCAATTGTTGGAAATAGCAATTGTGGGCACAGTTATGCAGAACGTAAGAGAACAGAGAAGCGAGCCATCAGGACCATCTGGAGAAGCCCCAAGGTGTTAAGGAAGATTTTATGGTTTGAAGTGTAGCTATCGTTCGAGAGTCCCTTGGAGTTGGTGATCTGCTAGGATGCGTGGTATTCAAGATGGCAAGCCAAGAGTGCTAGACAAAGACAGAACTGTCAGTGGGGTAGGGGTGGGGGAGTCACACTCCAAATGCATGTGATTGAGAAGTAGTGGTAGTATCAGATTTTTAAAAGATAGTGAAAACAATCCAAAAGAATCAATGAAACAACGTGGTTCCTGGAAAAAATCAACAAAATTGATAAACCCCTATCCAAACAATCAAACGGCAGAGAGAGAATTTGCAAATTCAATAAGATCAGAAATGAAAAGGGGGACATAACCACAGACATAGAGGAAATTCAGAGAATCATTAGATCTTACTACAAAAGCCTGTATGCTACAAGATGGAAAATTTAAATAAAATGGACACCTTTTTAGATAAATTCCTTATACCAAAATTAAATTAGGACCAGGTGAACAATCTAAATAGACCTGTCAGTCGCGAAGAATTAGAAGCTGTTATCCAAAAACCTCCCTACAAAAAAAGCCCAGGACCAGGCGGTTTCAGTAAAGAATTCTACCAGAATTTCCAAGAAGACCTAATACCTATACTCCTTAAGGTATTTCACAATATAGAAACAGAAGAGTCATTGCCAAATTCCTTTTATGAAGCTAGTCACTCTGATAACAAAACCACACAAAGACTCAACCAGAAAGTGTCGAATCACTCATGAACATCGACACAAAAATCCTCAACAAAATACTGGCAAACCGTATCCAAGAATACATTAGAAAAATTATACATTATGATCAAATAGGCTTCATCCCAAAGAAATGCAGGGCTGGTTCAACATACGAAAATCTATCAATGTAATCCATCATATAAATAAACTGAAAAAAAACATATGATCATTTCTTTAGATGCTGAAAAAACTTTTGAAAAAATTACATCCCTTTATGATAAAAGTCTTAAGAAATTAGGGATACAAGGGTCATACCTAAATATAATAAAAGCTATTTACAGCAAACCGACAGCTAACATCAAACTAAACGGAAAAAACTCAAAATAAAATCTTACTTAAATCAGGAACACGACAAGGCTGTCCACTCTCTCCATACCTCTTCAATATAGTGCTTGAAGTTTATGTGTAATATAAAGACAACATAAAAGGATCAAGGGGATTCAAATTGGGAAAGGAAAAAGTTAAACTTTCGTTATTTGCAGATGATATGATAGTGTACATAAGTGACCCCAAAGAGCTCACCAAAGAACTTTTACAGCTGAAATAAACACCTTTAGTAATGTGGCCGGATACAAGATCAACTCCAAAAAATCAGTCACCCTCCTATACACAAAGGATATGGAAGCAAATCAGAGAAGCATCACCTTTCAGCCACAAACAGCATAAAATATCTTAGGAATTAACTCTAACCAAAGAAGTGAAGGATCTTAAACTGAGCAAAAGCATTGAAAGAAATTGAAGAGGATACAGAAAATGGAGGATCTCCCTTGCTCGTGGATTTGGAATCAACATAGTAAAAACGCAATCCTACAGAGCAATTTATAGATTCAGTGCAATCCCCATCAGATCCCATCAAAATTCTTCACTGATCTTCCAAAGGACAGTAATCGGCTTTGTAGCGGAATAAAGCCAGGATAGCCAAAGCAATCTTATACAATAAAGGAACTTCTGGAGGCATTGCCATCCCTGACTTTAAACTCTATTACCAGAGCTACAGTAGTAAGCAGGGTGGTAGTAGCATAAAAATAGAAGTCGTGTAATGGGAATCGTATAGAAGACCCGGATTTGAACCCACAAACCTATGAATACCTCATTTCGATAAAGGTGCTAAAAGTATACAATGGAAGAAGCATCTTCAACAAGTGGTGCTGGCACAACTGGATGTCAACCTGTAGAAGAATGAAAATAGACCCATATCTATCACCATGCACAAAACTCAAGTCAAAATGGATCAAAGACCTCAATATCAATCTGAACACACTGAACCTGATAGAAGAGAAAGTAAGAAATGCCCTACAACAAAAGATGGGCACAGGCGATCGCTTCCTGGTATAACCGCAGCACTGTCATTAAGGGCAACATTGAATAAATGGGACCTACTGAAACTGAGAAGCTTCATAAAAGCAAAAGACACTGTCACTAAGACAAAAGGGAACCCACTGACTGGGAGAAGATCTTCCTCAACCCCGCAACAGACAAAGGTCACAGTCTCCAAAATATATAAAGAACTCAAGAAACAAGACTTTAAAATGCTGTAACCCAATTAAAAAATGGGCACTGATCTGAAGAATAATCAACAGAAGAAGTCCAAATGGCCAAAAGGCACGTAAGGTCATGCTCAGCCTCCGTAGCGATCAGAAATGCAAATCAAAACAACATTGAGATATCCCCCTTACACCTGTCAGAATGGCTAAAATCAAAAACACCAATGATAGCCTTTGCTGGAGGAAGCTGTGGAGAAAGAGGCACCCTCTCATCCATTGCTGGTGAAGGATGCAAACTTGTGCAACCACTTTGGAAAGCAGTGTGGCGGTTTCTCAGGAAGTTGGGATCAACATACCCATGAAGCCCAGCAATGCCACTCTGGGAACCCTTTACAAGGTGCCAGATGTATGACAAGGACATTTTGTTCAACTATGTTCATTGCAGAATTATTTGTAATAGCCAGAACCTGGAAACAACCCAGATGCCCTTCAATGGAAGAATGGATGAAAGTATGGAATATATATTCATTAGAATACTACTCAGCGGTAAAAAGCAAGCAGCCTTACCGCAGATGCATGCAGTAGGTGGGAAATAGAAAACACTATCCTGAGTGAGGTAACCCAGACCCAAAAGGATGAGCATGGGATGTACTCACTTATAATTGGTTTCTAGAGATAAATAAAGGTCAGTGAGTCTTTAATTTGATAACCTAAAGAAACTAATTAAGAAGGTGAACCCAAAAGAAAAACATACAGCAATCCTCTGGGTTATGAGAAGTAGACCAGATTGATGGGCAAAAAAATTTGGGATCTTGGGGGAGTGGTGGGAGGGAATAAGGAGAAGGGGAGAGAAATGTGAAGGGAAATTTTGAGAACTTTGAGCATTAGGGATGATTGGGATAAAGGAAAGGTTGGTTAGGGGAGCAGAGGCACATCTTAATTAAAGGGGAGCCATCTTAGGGATAGCTTAAGAGACTTATTGAATCTAGAGGGGCTCCCAGGAGCCCAAGGTGATCCCCAGTTAGTTCCTGGGGCAGCTGTGGATAAGGGGAACCTGAAATGACTCCTGTACTATAGCCATACTGATTAATATAGTGCATATCACCGCTTAGAAAACTTCATCTGGCGATGGATGGAGATAGGGGCGAGACCCACACTGGAGCACTGGACTGAGCTCCCAAAGGTCCCAATGAGAACTTGAAGGAGGAGAATATGAGCAAAGAAGTCAGGACCACAAGGGGTGCGCCCACCGTGGAGACAGGTAAGGCTGAGTCTTTACAGGGCTCACCAAGGCCAGCTGGACTCTGACTGAAAAAGCATGGGATAAAACTTGACTCTCTGGTTGTGGCGGACAATGAGGGTTGCTGAGAAGCCAAGGACCATGGTACCGGGTTTTGATCCTGCGCCCATGTTGTCTGGCTTTGTGGGAGCCTGTCCAGTTTGGACGTTCACCTTCCCTAGACCAGGATCGAGGGGAGGACTTTTGGACTTTTCCACAGGAACCCTGACTGCTCTTCAGGCTGGAGGGAGGGAGAAGTGGGAGGAGGGAGGAAGGGAGGGAGGGAGTGGGAGAGGGAAATGGGAGGCGGGAGGAGGCTGAAATTTTTTTTCCAATAAAAAAATAAATAAATAAATAAA
>CAWTZC010000327.1:0-23075 GCA_963919715.1 Microtus obscurus
TTTTTTTTTTTTTTATTGGGAAAAAATAAAGAAATTTCTGCCTCCCTCCCGCCTCCCATTTCCCCTCCCACTCCTCCTCTCCCCCCCACTCCTCCCCCCTCCCTCTCCAGCCTGAAGAGCAGTCAGGGTTCCCTGCCCTGTGGAAAAAGTCCAAAGTCCTCCCCTCAATCCTGGTCTAGGGAAGGTGAACATCCTAACTAGGTAGGCTCCCCACACAGCCAGAACATGCAGCAGGATCAAAACCCGGTGCCATGGTCCTTGGCTTCTCAGCAGCCTCATTGTCCGCCAAAGTTAGAGATTCCCGGTTTTATCCCATGCTTTTTTCAGTCACCGTCCAGCTGGCCTTGGTGAGCTCCCAAAGAATCAGCCCCACTGTCTCCGTGGGTGGGCTCACCCCTTGTGGTCCGAGCTTCTTTTGCTCATATTCTCTACTCCTTCTGCTCTCATTGGGACATTGGGAGCTCAGTCCAGTGCTCCAGTGTGGGTCTCTGTCTCTATCTCCAACCATCGCCAGATGAAGTTTCTTTTATTTATCTCTAGAAACCAATTATGAGTGAGTACATCCCATGTTCATCCTTTTTGGGTCTAGGTTACCTCACTCAGGATAAAGTGTTCCTATTTCCATCCAGTTGCATGCAAACTCCCAAAGTCATTGTTTTTTACCGCTGAGTAGTATTCTAATGTGTATATATTCCACACTTTCTTCATCCATTCTTCCATTGAAGGGCATCCAGGTTGTTTCAGGATCTGGCTATTACAAATAATGCTGCTATGAACATAGTTGAACAAATGTCCTTGTCATATGATCGGGCATCTCGTCGGGTAAATTCCCAAGAGTGGCATTGCTGGGTCCATGGGTAGGTTGATCCCAAATTTCCTGAGGAACCGCCACACTGCTTTCCAAAGTGGTTGCACAAGTTTGCATTCCCACCAGCAATGGATGAGGGTCCCCTTTCTCCACAGCTCTCCAGCAAAGGCTGTCATTGGTGTTATTGATTTCAGCCATTCTGACAGGTGTAAGATGATATCTTAATGTTGTTTTTGATTTGCATTTCCCTGATCGCTAAGGAGGCTGAAGCATGACCTTAAGTCTTGCTGGCCATTTGAACTTCTTTTGGTGAGAATTCTCTCTTCAGCTCAGTGTCCCATTTTTAATTGGGTTAATTAGCATTTTAAAGTCTAGTTTCTTGAGTTCTTTATATATTTTGGAGATCAGACATTTGTCTGTTTGCGGGAGTTGGTGAAAGATCTTCTCCCAGTCAGTGGGTTGCCTTTTTGTCTTAGTGACAGTGTCTTTGCTTTACAGAAGCTTCTCCAATTTCAGTAGGTCCCATTTATTCAATGTTGCCCTTAATGACTGTGCTGCTGGGGTTATACCTAGGAAGCGATCGCCTGTGCCAATCTGTTGTAGGGTACATCCCACTTTCTCTTCTATCAGGTTCAGTGTGTTCAGATTGATATTGAGGTCTTTTGATCCATTTGGACTTGAGTTTTGTGCATGGTGATAGGTATGGGTCTATTTTCATTCTTCTACAGGTTGACATCCAGTTGTGCCAGTACCATTTGTTGAAGATGCTTTTTTCTTCCATTGTATACTTTCAGCACCTTTATCGAAATGAGGTGTTCATAGGTTTGTGGGTTAAGATCCGGGTCTTCTACACGATTCCAATTGGTCAACTTCTCTATTTTTTATGCCAATACCACACTGTTTTCAATACTGTAGCTCTGTAGTAGAGTTTAAAGTCAGGGATGGTAATACCTCAAGAAGTTCCTTTATTGTACAAGATTGTTTTGGTTATCCTGAGTTTTTTGTTATTCCATATAAAGTTGATTATTGTCCTTTGCAAGATCAGTGAAGAATTTTAATGGGATCGTGATGGGGATTGCATTGAGTCTATAAATTGCCTTTGGTAGGATTGCCATTTTTACTATGTTGATCCTCCCAATCCACAGCAAGGGAGATCCTTCCATTTTCTGGTATCCTCTTCAATTTCTTTCTTCAATGCCTTAAAGTTCTTGTCAAACTAGATCCTTCACTTCTTTGGTTAGAGTTACCCCGGATATTTTTGTATGTTGTTTGTGGCTATCGTGAAAGGTGATGCTTCTCTGATTTCCTTCTCTGCTTCCATATCCTTTGTGTATAGGAGGGCGGCTGATTTTTTGGAGTTGATCTTGTATCCGGCCACATTACTAAAGGTGTTTATCAGCTGTAGAAGTTCTTTGGTGGAGTTTTTTGGGTTGCTTATGTACACTGTCATATCATCTGCAAATAACGAAAGTTTAACCTCTTCCTTTCCAATTCGAATTCCCTTGATCCCCTTATGTTGTCTTATTGCTATTGCTAAAACTTCAAGCACTATATTGAAGAGGTATGGAGAGAGGGACAGCCTTGTCGTGTTCCTGATTTAAGTGGGATGGCTTTGAGTTTCTCTCCGTTTAGTTTGATGTTAGCTGTTCGGTTTTGCTGTAAATAGCTTTTATTATATTTAGGTATGACCCTTGTATCACTAATCTCTCCAAGACTTTTATCATAAAGGGATGTTGAATTTTGTCAAAAGCTTTTTCAGCATCTAATGAAATGATCATATGGTTTTTTTTCTTTCAGTTTATTTATATGATGGATTACATTGATAGATTTTCGTATGTTGAACCAGCCTTGCATCCTCTGGGATGAAGCCTACTTGATCATAATGGATAATTTTTCTAATGTGTTCTTGGATACGGTTTGCCAGTATTTTGTTGAGGATTTTTTGCGTCGATGTTCACGTGAGTGAGATTGTCTGTAATTCTCTTTCTTGGTTGAGTCTTTTGTTGGTTTTGGTATCAGAGTGACAGTAGCTTCATAAAAGGAATTTGGCAATGACTCTTCTGTTTCTATATTGTGAAATACCTTAAGGAGTAGGTATTAGGTCTTCTTGGAAATTCCGGTAGAATTCCGCATTGAAACCGTCTGGTCCTGGGCTTTTGGTAGGGAGTGTTTTTGATAACAGCTTCTAATTCTTCGACTGACAGGTCTTCATTTAGATTGTTCACCTGGTCCTCATTTAACTTTGGTATACGGTATTTATCTAAAAAAGTGTCCATTTCTTTTACATTTTCCAGTTTTGTGGCATACAGGCTTTTGTAGTAAGATCTAATGATTCTCTGAATTTCACTCTATGTCTGTGGTTATGTCCCCCTTTCATTTCTGATCTTATTAATTTGCAAAATTCTCTCTCTGCCGTTTGATTAGTTTGGATAGGTTTATCAATTTTGTTGATTTTTTTTCCATGAACCAGCTTTTTGTTTCATTGATTCTTTGGATTGTTTTCTGTGTTTCTATTTTGTTGATTTCAGCCCTCAGTTTGATTATTTCAGTCTTCTACTCCTCCTAGGTGAGTCTGCTTCTTTTTTTTTCTAGAGCTTTCAGGTGGGCTGTTAAGTCTCCAATGTATGCTTTCTCCTGTTTTCTTTAAGAGTGGGCACTAAGGGCTATGAACTTTCCCCTTAGGACTGCTTTCAAAGTGTCCCATAAGTTTGAGTATGTTGATTCTTTATTTTCATTGAATTCAAGGAAGACTTTAATTTCTTTCTTTATTTCTTCTTTAATCCAGGTGTGGGTCAATAGTTGACTATTCAGTTTCCATGAGTTTGCATGCTTTCTGGGGGTAGCATTGTTGTTGAATTCTAGCTTTAGTCCGTGGTGATCTGATAATACACAGGTGGTTATGGATATTTTTTTGTAACTGTGGAAGTTTGCTTTGTTACCGAGGATGTGGTCAATTTTCGAGAAGGTTCCATGAGCTGCAGAGAAGAAGGTATATTCTTTTCTATTTGGGTGGAATGTTCTATAGATGTCTGTTAAGTCCATTTGATTCAATACCTCCATTAATTCTCTTATTTCTCTGTAGGTTTCTGTCTGATTGACCTGTCCATTGGTGAAAGAGGCGTGTTGAGATCTCTACTATTAGTGTGTGCGGTTTGATGGCAGCCTTGAGTTTTTTAGTATTGTTTCATATATGTGGGTGCTTTTTATATTAGGGGGCATAGATATTCAGGATTGAGACTTCATCCTGATCAATTGTTCCTGTTATGAGTATAAAATATCCTCTCCATCTCTTCTGATTTATTTAAATTTGAAGTCAACTTTGTTAGAAATTAGTATGGTCACACCTGCTTGCTTAGGTCCATTTGCTTGATAAACCTTTTCCCATCCCTTTACTCTAAGTAGGTGCCTGTCTTTGTGGTTGAGGTGTGTTTCTTGTAAACAGCAGAATATTGGATCCCTGTTTGCGTATCCAATCTCTTAGCACTGTGCCTTTTTTTATAGGTGAGTTGAGTCCATTGACATCAAGGGATATTAATGACCAGTGGTTGCTAACTCCGGTCACTTTTTTAGTCATAGAGTTTGTGTGTTTGCTTTCTTTTAGTTGCGCTGGTAAAGGTGTCTAGAAGCTTGAGTAATTGTGGTCATTGTTGGTCTCCTTGGTTTGTGATTTTCCTTCTATTACTTTCTGTAAGGCTGGATTTGTGGCTACGTATTGTTTAAATTTTTTTTTTATCCTGGAAAATTTTGTTTTCTCCATTTATAGTGAACGAGCTTGGCTGGGTTATAGTAGTCTGGGCTTGCATCCATGTTCTCTTAGCTTCTGCAGTATATCTATCCAGGACCTTCTGGCTTTCATGGTTTCCATAGAGTAGTCAGGTGTAAGTCTGATAGGTTTACCTTTATAAGTAATTTGACCCTTTTCCTTTGCAGCTCTTAATATTTTTTCTTTATTCTGTATGTTTTGTGTTCTGATTACTATATGGCAAGGAGATGTTTTTTTTGGTCCAGTCTATTCGGTAGTTCGTATGCTTCTTGAACCTTCAAAGGAATATCTTTCTTTAGGCTGGGAAAGTTTTCTTCTATAATTTTATTAAATATATTTTCTGAGCCATTGAGCTGTATTTCTTCTCCTTCTTCTATCCCAATTATTCTTAGGTTTGGTCTTTTATTGTGTCCCATATTTCCTGAATGTTTTGTGATGAGAATTGTTGGTTTTGCTGTTTTCTTTGATCAGTGTGTTAATTTTCTCTATGGTATCTTCAGTGTCTGACATTCTTTCTTCTAACTCTTGTAATCTGTTGGTAGTACTTGTCTCTGTAGTTCCTGTTCGTTTACCCTAGGTTTTCCATCTCCAACCTTCCCTCGGTTTGTGTTTTCTTCATTACTTCCATTTTATTCTTCAGGTCTTGAAGCATTTCTCTTTACCTGGTTGATTGCATTTTCTTGTTTCTCTTGGTTTTCTTGGGTATCTTTGAGCGATTTATTCATTTCCTCTACCTTTTTTGTTTGTAATCTCTAATTGTTTATGGCAGTTTTTCACCTCCTGTTTAAGGTCTTCTATTATTTTCAAAAAAATTCACTTTTGAGCTTCGATTTCTTCTACTTCTTCTGGAGTAGGGTGTACAATTCTTCTTATTTCGGGATCCCTGGGTTCTGGTGATGTCAGTGCTCTTCAGGTTGTTGGAGGAATTCTCACATTGGCGCCTTCCCATCTCCTTTTTCAAATGAAGCCAAGAGAGGCCTGGTGTCTTGGTCCAGTCTTTGCTGTGACTGAGTCTCTGAGTGTATCTCTTCAGTGTAGAAGCAGGGACCGTCCGCAGTGATGTCTCTCCTGGCACCCGGATCTGGTCTCCCTGCTGCTTGGGTGTCTCGCGAATAAAGGGCCGACCTTGCTGCTGCAGGCAGGCCGCCTAGACAAGGGAGCTACTACCCTCCGGATGCCCCTCCCAATTCGGACCCTGTTCCCAGCGCCCCGAACAGGCTGAGCTGGGAGCTGTTGTGTGGTTCAAAGAGGGAGGGGGTCGAGGAGGTGGGGGAGGGCTGTGGATGCAATCGGGTGGGATAGGAATAGAGAGGAGGTAAAGGGCGGTATGAGCCCTGCAGACTGACCAGGAAGTGCAGGAGGGGTGAGGGAACGTCTGAGTTCCCTGTCCCGGGATGCCGCCAAGGTCAGAAACTCACTCACCGTAGTGACGTCTCCCTGGCACCCGGATCTGGTCTCCCTGCTGCTTGGGTGTCTCGCGAATAAAGGACTCGACCTTGCTGCCGCAGGCAGGCCACCTAGACAAAGGAGTACTACCCTCCCGGATGCCCTCCCAATTCAGACCCTGTTCCCAGCGCCCGAACAGGCTGAGCTGGGAGCTGTTGTGTCCATCACAGGGCTTTAAGCAAACTCTTCTCTTAGTCAAAACAGTCTTCCTCTGTTAAACATATGGCTCAGTCTCTCACTTTCCACGAATATCCATCCAAATGCTTCTTTTCAAGGTCTTCCTTGACTATCCTCAACCTAATAGCAATGACCTGTCCAGGCAATAAACCCCTATGTCTCAATTTCTAATTGGTCTTTATAGTAAAAATCCAGAGGTCAGATATAGGGGTTAGTGCTGAAAGATCAGAGAAGCAGACCAGCCAGCCACTAGTTTTTTACCTCTACTGAATACTCAAACAAAAGGGTGATCCTGTCCCTATAAATCCTAAGATTGAACTCTCTATATGAAACCTCAGACTGAATCTTAGTTTTTGTCTCCTCCCACCTTATATTACTCTCTCTGCCCAGCCGTATCACCCCCTGTTTCCAACTCACTGTGCTGAGATTAAGGTCCATGATTCCAAGTTCAGGGATCAAAATGTGAGCTAAGTTTCTCTTTTAGACAGAGTCAATCTCATGTAGCCCAGGGTGGCCTTGAACTCACAGAGAGCCATCTGCCTCTGTTTCAAGTTCTGGAATTAATGGCTGTGCCACCACTGCCTGGCCTCTATGGCTAACTAGTGTGCCTAGTTCCACACTCTGATCTTTAGGTAAGCTTTATTTGTTAAAGCATGAACAAATATCACCACAATTCCTATTTCCTTTGCTGTTTTATTTTTAACATGGGCACATCTCACCATCTTATTAATGATATTTTTTTTTCTTCCTTTCTCTCTTTCTTGCTTTGAGAATTTCAGACATGTATGCACTGTATCTTGATCTTTGTAACTAGCCCCTACTCCAATTCTCCCAGGTCCTCCCCATCCCATCTCCCTCCAAACTTCACGAATCATCCATTTATTGATTTATTTATTTGTTTATATAGATTTATCTACTTGTTTATTTATTTATTTTAAGTCACTGGGTTAAACTAGTGCTAGAGATTTTCATTTAGTTCTATCAGACCCATTCTTCATTTTTCCCACATTCTCCTGTGTCTTGGGAAACTTCCTGGCACAGATGATGTCACATGGACATTGCAGATGTTGACCCTCTGGACTAAGCTGGGGTCATCCAATGACTGCTACCAGGAAGAGAAGAGAACATGGGAAGAGTGCCAAGTTGTGGTGCCTACTCACTGCATGGCGTTGTTCCAGGGCTCCTTGACATGTACTGTTTTAGTTCTGTGCTCATATCCATTACTGGGTAGCACAGTTCCATAGCCCTTCTTCACTGGGTTTCAGGGAATAGTTTCTCCCCAATATTATTAAAGGTCAGAGTGGTAACAGCTCTTCACTGTTGCTAGATCTTGGGTACTTCAGTTTAACCCCTCTATATTCTTTTTAATTCTATGTAATACTTACATTAATTCTTTGAAACACCTCTCGAATCCCATTTGTTTCCTACCAAGACATCTATTTAATTTTTCTCTGTCCTTGTTTTGCATATCAACACACCCACTCACAGCACCCTCTCCTATCCCCAGATATCCCTCAAGGGACTTATGACTAGAATAGTGTTATTATGTAGCAGACACCCAATAAATCTATTGGTGAGTGAGTGGCTAATTAATGAGCAAATGAACTTGTCTTTACCTTTGCAAAGACTTTGTGAAATAGGAATTGTTGCCTCCACTTTACACATGAGAATATTCAGACTCAAAGAGAAGTAATCCAGCCGAATATGACGCATTAGCTAGCCCAAGACAGAGCTGACTGGAATCCCTGCTCGGCATTTGCATTTCTTTCTTCTAGGGCCTCGTTTTTATACCACTTGATGGTTTTATATTTCTAACAAGTGAAAAATTGTTAATTTTATTTTTCTTGTTTTATGGTATTAGATTACATCATATAGTTAGCTGCCTCAACAGTTAAAAGCACCTACAGGAAAAGGATCTATTCCCTTAATGACCCATCAAATAGTTAAAAAGAAAAAAAAAAGAACAATCTGTAGTAACCAAAGCCACATGTGAATGTTCTTGGCTGATGAGGCTGTTTCTAGAAGCAGGCGTGCTAGCCTGCTTTAGACAAGGCTGCATTAAGTCTCCAATCAGAGCAGACTGGGGTTGCTGATGTAAGGTGGGAGAGAAATCCAGTCCCCAGGTTAAAAGTCAGGGCTCCAGTCCTGTGTGGTGGCAGACCAGCCACCTCCAGGAACCAGACTGGGATCTGGACTTCCCTGAAAAACCAAACATTCCAGCTCTGTACTCCCCTAAGTCTACAAGAATGTCTCTCTTCCCGTGCAGTTCTCCCCCATAAAGGCAGGCCTGTGAAGGCACCGAAGGTGCAGAGAGGGTGCTCATGGGTCAGTATTGGCTGAGGGAAGATGGTGGAAGAGATTCTGAAGAGAACAGAGCAAGCAGTTACTGCACATAGACCTCCCAAGCAAAGTAAGAAAATGCTCCTATGACAAGGAGAACAGGGTTTTAGGTTTGGATTGCTGTTCTGAGACTTAAGAGTTTTAAGTAAATTGGGAGCATGGGGGCCTTGGGGAGGGCTGAAAGAGGAGGGAAGAGACAGGGAGAGGAGTAAAGAAAATGAGAGCTCAATAAAAAATCAATAAAGAGTTTTAAACCTATTGGAAAGTGAACGACTCCCTTCTCTCAAGTGTCATAAGGGATTAGAAAAGTAATATCTTCCATATCTTCTCCAACATAAAAAAGAGCTACAAGGCAGCTGCCAGACTCAGAAAATACTGATGGAGCATATGTCATGCCCCAGTGGACAGTGGGAAGGGGACACAATGCTGGGCTAGCTGCGCCTGGGCTTACCTGGCAGGAAGGAGGCTTACATTTTTCCGGTGAAAATAAAAAACTAAGTAAATGAATTAGTAACAGCTCGAGTATCTGAAAGGCAAACAGAGGTGTTTGGGGAGTTTATTTGAGCTTATCTGATAGGCAGGGTCAGGAAATATTCCAGGGTAGGAAGAATCTGGAAGAATAAGAATAAGAAGTTGTTGATGATTAAGGCTGGCAAACTTCTCATTTTAAAAGCAGACATGATAGAGGATGTGGGAGATGCTACACATTTGGATAACTCTAAATGTATAGTAATCCATCCCTCCCCCCAAATCTGTAGCCTAAGAGTATTTTTTTCATAAGCCTTTAAGCTGGCTGGAGTCCACTGAAGATTATTCTTCCCTATATGCCAATGACATGATTTAGTCATCTAGGCACTCAAATGGACAGGAAAGATGGTGGATCCAAATGGCTGGGAGACTTAAAGGGAAGAGGAACTCCTTTTTCTTCTGTGTACTTCAGGGGTTCCCACCTGTTTGACTTCACTGTGTGGTTTCTTCATCAAGGCCACTGGAGTTTTACAGGACAGTGAAGGTTTCTGTGACTTAGGGAGAGCAGGGTGCCATGCCTTTGTAAAGCTTGGGGTGGGTCTGGTGTGCAGTCACAGCTACAGCTACCACTGGTGGGTCCACCTGAGTCCCAGGACTAAGGCCTCGGTGTGGGCGATGACAACCAGAGAGGTTCATTAGACGGCATCCTTAGAAAGTAGATATCCCTATAGGTGTTGACAAGGAGAATCAGGCATTGGGGCAGGGGGAGCATAAATAGTACCTGTAGGATTTTGAAAGGTAAGAGCATGGGTAAGTTTAGTTGAAAGAACTGCATTTAATTCAGCTGAGTAGGGATGGGGCATTGCAGAGAGGCACACGGGAAACAGGCTGAGCCCACAGTCCAGCTACCACTGAGCTTTTCTCTTATGTAAGCCAGACAAGTCCCCTTTTCCCTTTGCTTGTTTGAGAATTTTTTTTTTTCTTTTAAATCTTTGAATCAAGAGGCCTGGCTAATAACGGGGAGGTGGCAAATCACACTGCCCAGGGGAGGGAAGGCTCTGGGGTGACCTCACCACTGAATGCAAAGCCTCTTGGAAACAACCTGTTCTGTACAAATGCTGAGGGTTATGATTATACCTGATGTGCCGACTGAACGCTCACTCTGACTACGAAGCCTGCCCCCTGACATCAGAAACAGAATGGTCTGTGGGTGGATGTTCCTAATGGCTGCAGGAAGCCCTCGCCACATCCATAATTAACACTGACAGCCAACCATCACTCAGGTCTCTGGCAGTAATTGGCCAAACAATTTAAAGATCTCTAAAATGTAAAATTTCACGTGTCGGCTCCCACTAGCCACAATTCCAGTTTTCCAAACCCTCATTAACACCGACTTTAGGCATCCCAGATTATTAATTTGACTCACAGATTCGATAAGATATTTCATATAGAGTCATTGAAACAGTACCTGCTCAGAACCTCTTAAAGCTCCAATACATGTTAATTTTTAATTTCGTTACTGTTAAGGTTGCCTTGTCTTATTTCAAAAATCCCAAAGCATATTAACAAATGTGGTCAAGGAACAAATGTTGCCAGGGTCTTTCCAGAGATCTAAATGACAGGAAGAGCTACATCAAAGGGAAGGGTTTGTGTGGGACTCATTTCCACTAAACGAAGCCCAGAGATGATCAGCATCTTAGTCATGCAGTCTTTGATGGTCACAGAATCTGGGGATTACATATTGTACTTTTTTTAATTATTATCTTCAACCTCCATGGCTTGGGCAGGGTTGGATTCCAAGAATGTTGTAAGGCCTGCCAGGTCTCCCCCACTACCCTCCTTTTCTTGCTCCATGGTCCTTACTTGTGCAGCGTGTCATGCTGCTTCCTGATTTGTGACCTTCATACATGTCATCATCCGGACAAGGGTCATATCACCTTTGCCAGTCACAGCTCAGAGCAGGCTTCACTTCATCTATGAAGGTTTCCTCGGTTATCAGTCTGCCTGCCTTGTTTCTGACTGTCTTCTCGGTCCAGCTCTCTCCTTCATAGCTCTGTATAGCTGTCTGTTAGCATGTCTGTCTGTGTGGTCCTTCCAATAGTAACACTCCTCCTGAACGGGAAGCATCATGTCAGCAGAACTCCAGGGTTTTGGTTTCCTATCTTTTCTCCAGAGCACCCCAATACAGAGCCTGGACATAGTGTGTGCTCAACTAATACTGGGTGAGTGATAGAACAGCAGATGGTATCCGTGGGCATTAGGGACTAAACTCATCCTCTTCTTTTAAACAGCCAGGTTGTCTCTGAGAATCAAGTTTCTATAAAGGTGGTAGATAACGTAAGATATCAAAATGGAATGGTCCATCATTTTTTGTCTAACTCTTAAATCACTCATCTTTTAAGGTACAACTTCTATTAAAGTATTTCTTTCCTCAAAAGACCACTTCCTCTGGAGGAGTAGATGTCATTTTCAAGAGATATGAGTAGAAATGGAGAGTTTCTCTCTCTCTCTCTCTCTCTCTCTCTCTTTCTCTCTCTCTCTGTCTCTCTCTCTCCACACTCCCATACAGCCGATGCCTCCAGTCTAAAGAGGAACTACACAAGAAACCATAGACACCGGTTTACTTGTGCCAATTGAGTAACTGGCTACTGCTGTGCACTTTTTGTTTTTACTTAGCTGTGCACTTCAAGGAGAAGAATTAAATAATGGTGGTTTTGAGACTGGTTCAAATCTCATTCTGTGCAACCTTAAGTAAATGGACTGAGCCTCCATTTTCTTTACTACAAACTGGGGGCAATTACCCTGAGTTGTTGAGCAGATGTGTCAGCTACTAGCTGTGAAGTATTATGTGTCAGCCACGCAGTAAGGGTTGAGAAATTTACATTGATTTTTTTTTCCAGGTAGATCTTTACTCATCTGGCCAAAAAAAATGTGTTGAGGTAATGAGAAGGACAGCTGACTGGTGACCTTAGTTGGTAAAAGACACCCTCTCCCGGTATAGCAAAGCTTCTCTACAGCTAAGCTGTGTTTGTTGGTCTTCTCACTCCCATATCCTGATATCTAGGACTTCCCAACTACACACTCCTTCCTTGCTGGGGCAATAGAAACCTTCTGTTCTGATGATGTAAATCATGCTGTTTCCCAGGGTAAGCACTCCTCGCCTATTTCTCTATTGGTCCTATGTTGTAGAGCATTCCTAGCTACAGTCGGGGGAAGTCAGAGACTGGATTACAAGTCTGCCATTAAGCATGTAGTTGAACCTTGGCGTATTTCTATGTCTCTCTCAGCAGAGTCCCACGGGGGGACTAAAAGTGACTTCTCCATGTCAGAAAAGATGAAGCAAGATAATGTCTGATGAGTGTCTGGGCTCAGGTGCTATTAGTGGATTCCATAACTTTTTCTCCACCAGCTGCTGGCTCACCTTAGGCTGTCCACCCTTCTTCCATCCTTCTAGCCATCAAGCCTCCTGTCAAACAAAGAAGTCACTGCTAAATATCCAGTTAGAACCATGGGTCATGGGCCATGCTAGACCAGGGAGCAAAAGAAAGGCACAGCTTAGCAGAGATCAGTCAAGGAGACAACTGATCATATGTAGATGACAATTCAGGTACTAAGGAAACTAGGGAATTTAGGATAATAACAAATCCGGAGAGAATTTGAGGTGAAGGTGATAGGGCTTGACTGCTGAGCTCAGGTTTGGGAGACAAAATGGAAAGAAAGTGGGTGATAAAAAGCCAAGCCTTGACAAATGAGTGACAGGGGTGCAGTTTGGCAAAGCTACAAACCTCTTCCTAGAGGAGAAAGAATATTTCTACCTAGTAATTGCCACATTTTAAACTATCTTTGGAGGGATCCTGGTTCCTACAATTGAGCAAAGGTAACTGGGATTTCATCTGCCAATTTGTATGCTCAGAGAAAATCAAGATGGACTATTTATAAAGCCCACCGAGGAAAGTCTGAAACTTTGGGAAAGAGGATATATATCTTAATAGACAGAATCAAACATGAATTCAGTTACATATTGGGAATGTATTATGACTGGTCTATAAACATGGCTTCTCTCACTTGGGTGGGTTTCTTGTCTATAAGCAGGAAGTTTGTGTTATCAGCAGTAACTTGACTACTAGGATAGGACTATGTGTGTTTGTATATGTGTGTTGAGAATGTATGTGTGTGTATGTCTGAATATCTGTGTGTGTATGTATGTAAACAGAAATATTCTACTATATCCACAACTTAGATTAGTCAGGTACCAAATGTACTGATAACAATCCAGAGAGAACTCTGTGTAGGCTACACAGTAAAACGCTTCACTAAACATCAAAAGATCTTTAAATAGGCAAGAATTTCTTGTACAAAAAAGTGGACTCTGGCAATCTCAAAGTCAAAATCAAAGAAAAATAGAATGTTCTGAGAATATTATTCAGAATTCCACAATACTAGGTAATAAGAAATTTATTGTAATGCCACAGTGATGATGTGATAAATAAACTTTGCAAGGGATGCTTAATTTTGTTCCTTAGTACTGTAAATTGTGTCCCTGCCTCAACTAAACTGACAACTGTGTTCATCACCAAAGAGAAAGCCATAGAAGTATTATAACAGGAAGCAGGAGGTGCAGCAATTAAACCATGCAGAAGATAACACTGTTCCTTATCATTCTAGTAAAGAGTGGAAATCAATAATGTGAAGGCACAATAAACAAATAAGCACCATGTTTATCATTCAGCAACTGGTGGAAACTTAAGCAGAGACCCACAGTCAAACATCAGGCTTAGCAGGGGGAATCCTGCTAAAGAAGTGGAAGAAAGCCGGGCGATGGTGGCACATGCCTTTAATCCCAGCACTCGGGAGGCAGAGGCAGGCGGATCTCTGTGAGTTCGAGACCAGCCTGGTCTACAAAGCTAGTTCCAGGACAGGCTCCAAAGCCACAGAGAAACCCTGTCTCGAAAAAAACAAACAAACAAAAAAAAAAAACAAAAAAACAAACAAAAAAAAAAGAAGTGGAAGAAGACTGTGGGAGACAGGGATCAAGACCACGACAAGAAAACCCACAAAATCAACTAACTTGGGCTTATAGGAACTCACAGAGCCTGAAGCGACCACCAGAGAGCTTGCATGGGACTAACCTAGGCCCTCTGCATATACGTGACAACTGTGAAGCTTGGTCTTCTTGTAGGGCTCCTAAAAGTGGCATCAGGGGCTGCCCTGATTTTTTTGCTGCTTTTTGAGAGCTTAATCCTGTACTCAGTTGCCTTGACTTGCTTTAATATCAGGAGGTGCTTGGTCTTACTGAAACTTAATATGTTTTGCCCATATTCATGGGAGGGCTGCCCCTTTTCTGAAGAGGAACCAAGGAAGAATGAAGGGGGGGGGACAGAGGGGGAGGTAGTGGAAGGGACTGGGAGAAGAGGAGAGAGGGGAAATAAATAAATATTAAAACAAATAAAGCAAGAAAGGGGAATCCAGAGTTCCGGGGGCATCAGGTGAAGGCTGCAATTACAATGCTACATGACGTAGGCTTTCCTGAGAAGGAATCATCCTAACAAAGATAATGGCAGATGTGAACATCAGGAAGAACTTTTAAGGGCAAGAGAAGGGTCCTTACACAAGAGCAGAATGAGGAAAATAGAGTGAACAAACACACAAGTAGGAGGAGATGTGGTATGAAAATAATAGAGGAGTCAGGGCAGGTCACATAGATCATTTTCATTTACCTTCCCAGGTAAATAAAATTATTCCTGGATTTCGAATGAAAGGCCATAGTTCTGGGTGTTTTAAAGAACAACTATGGTCTATGAATGAATGGTAGATGGGGAAGAGCAATATGGCGTCAGGAATCCCAGTGCAGAGTTCACTCCAATCTAACTGATGGTGATAGAACTAGGATAGCAGATGAAGGAGTAAGATGTTCGGATTCCTGGAGCACTTTAGGCGATGCTGATAAGGCAATTTGAATTCATATGTGTTGTTGGTGAGAAGGGGAGGGAAACCCCATGGTGTTAATCATGGGGTTATTCTGATGTGTTGGAATTGAGATAGTCTCAAATAGAGAGCCTGAAAATTTGTGAGTAGAAGAGACTTCATTCTTATCGGTAGTTTGGACTTGAGACAGGTGGACTTGAAATGTCTATTAGATTTGTGCTATAGATGTTTTTTGTCTGTTTGTATGTTTTTGTGAGACAAGATCACATGCTTGACCTGGCTCGCCTCAAACCCACTATGTAAATGACCATGACTTAGAATTTCTGATCCTGTTGCCCCATCTTCCACGTGCTGGGATTAAGGTCATGTACCACATACTTGATTTTGTCCACTACTGGAGATCTAAACCAGGGCTCTACACATGCTAGGTAAGCATTCTTCCAGCCCCTCTGCTACATTTTCATTATTCACCCAGGGACCCACTCAGAACGAAATCTTTGCTCATAGGATGGTTGTGTTGAGAGTTGATAGAGTCATGGGGGAGGTGAGGACTTGTATAAGGTGCTTGGGATACTGGAGACATGTGCGGTACTTCCGGGGTGAATACTTGGTGGAGGACTATTATAAAACTTAAAGATTTACACCCATCCTGCCTTTTATTGCTCCTGTTTAGAGACATAAGCACTTATTTGTTTGCTTCCAAAACGTTCCATCTTTCTAGATTCCCCAACACGGAAAGTTAACCAAGGATTAGCCCTGCTAGAACTTGTGCCCCGACAATTTGACTTTGAGTCTCCAAAAACTCTAAGGTAAATAACTTTCTTCTAAAAGTTAGCTACCTCCGATATTTAATTCTAGTAATGCAAAGATGACTAATAAGCTCTCCCTAAATGGAGGTGTGAAGGGAAATTGGATAGTGGATGAGGGGCTCAAGAAAAGACGTTCAGTAAAGAGTTAACTATGGGAGTGGCGGTGGCAGTGGAAGAGAGAGAAATCTTTAATAAATAAATAAATTTAAAAAAGAGTTAACTATGAGTGTCTTTGGCATAAGGCTGGAACTTAAGGCTGTGTATTGAGAAAACTGATCATGAATAGAGAAGGAAAGAAACGAAGACATCACATCAGAGATTTAGTGTATCAGTTACCACTACTGCTGCTGTAACAACTGTCACAGTTAAAGGACGAGTAGAGGGCTGTGTGTCAGAAGCCTTAACTGGGTCACAATGAGCCAAAATCAAAGTGCAGGTAGCCCGGTGCTTCTTGAGGCGCCAAGGAAGATTTGGCTTTGTTTGTTGTTTTTGTCTGATTCTTCTTGATCCTTGAATGTCTTTGTAACACACTCCCTCGGAAAACAACAGTAGCCAGCAAGCTGATTACAAGGCCTTGTCCCACAGACATGTCCCCCCCCCCCACTCTTTTTGCCACTTTGGAGACCCCTGTGGTTGTATCAATCCCATCTTTATAAACCTGTATTCAAGAGACTGAATGTAATCACATAAATCAAGTTCTTATTTACATATAAAGCTTATTCATAGACTCTCCAGGTATTAGCGCACATGTACACACTGGGGAGACAGTCTGCTCAGAATTATAGAAGAACATTAATAACACAGAATCATGAGTTCCACTCAGAGCTGCACTCCGAATATTCATGCCGAGGAGTCTTTTGTAAACAAGGTGTGATTTGAATGTATCACATTGGCTTAGTGATGGAATAGGTACTGATGAAAAGGGATGAGACCAAGCATCTGTTCTCACCTCACTACAGCCTTGATCTCTGTGAGTCAAGTTGTCAAAATGTGTGGCGTAACCAAGGTCACGCTCTCAGGGATACAATTCCTCACCATCCCTGTCACTCTGCCATATGAGGGGTTCTCAGCAAGGGAGACCTGTTACAATTCAAATATCAGTGACCAGTAGGACCAAACTGGAGTGTGTGGCCATGCTCACTGACTGTGCCTCACAACCCGTAGAAGATGTGTGATGTTCCATCAGTGTTTCAGAAACAGGTCATGTTGTCTTGAATAGACGTGATATTCTACTGCACACCATTGCTTAGAGGCCAGGGGCTATAAGACTTAGGTATTATTCTTCCAAAACTTGGAGAAAAGTTTCTGAGCCATGTGACATGATTGCAAAGCTACATTGAAATAAAATAAGAAAATGTCACGAAAAAATAAAACTGTCCCTGGGCCTGGTGGTGGGACACATATATTCAATCCCAGCACTAGGGGAGACAGAGGCAGGTGGATTTCTGAGTTCCTGGAGAGCCTGGTCTATAAAGCTAAAGTTCCAGGACAGATGGCTACACAGAGAAACCCTGTCTTTGAAAAAAATGGAAAACAAACAAACAAACAAACAGTTTCTTAATGTTTTTGGTGAGTTATATGTATGTGACAGAGCTGGTCATGGCTAAGTATGCCTCTAAAATTATCATTGACACAAAAACCAGCAAAAAAAAAAAAAAAAAAAACTTTCAGAACCTCTTCCTAAAGAGGGCACTCTCTCCAGTGCACGTCTCAGGAATTTTTTTTTTTAGGAGGATAGTAGCAATTTGGAAACTTTACTCAAAATTTGAAACATCTTTTTTCTGTTACGATGGCTTTCATATTTGAATTGCTGATTTTAAAAATAAATCTCAAAAACCGCACTTCTTCCCAGTGACCTCCTCAACTGGAAAATCACTAGATATAATCACTTACGTAAACTCTGTGATCAGAAAAGCATTAAATGAGGTATCATTTCCCTTGGTACTAGCTAGGTCTAAGAACGATGAAACCTACTGAAGAATGGTCCCAGTGTCCTTGTAGAAGAGTCAGGTTTTATTCATGATGATGTTAATTCCCAGTCAGAGCATCCAGGAGAGATGTGCCCTGAAATACTTCCTACAAGGCTATTTCTTGAACTACTCCTAGTTGTCTGAACTTCAAATAATTCTTTGCCTTATGCAAAATAGTAACCATTAAAACACTTTTGTCCTTTCTTTTAGCAACCTGAGCTAGGCATTATTGTCATTACCAAACCATTCTGAAAAGGCAATTTTAAAATAAAGATGATTATTTATTTGTGATCAATGAAATATTTTAACTTTCATCTTTATTATATTAAAAACTTTGTGTAACTTATTTCCTTTCTCCATGAAACATGGGATTTTCCCAGACCTCTCTTTTCCTCTTTATCTTTAGAGGTTTAAGAACATTCTTCATGGAATTACTCATAAGGAATTGTTCGTCTTCCTCCTGATTATGCCAGACACAGGAGCACAATGTCATAGTGTTGACTTATTTGTTGTGGTTGAGGAAGACCATGATTTTAATAGTCCCGACTTTTTTGCCTGGACAAAAACTATGTACCAATACAACAAGAATTGACTCAATTGTGTAAAAATTAAATGTTTTTCTACAGAGAAAAACACTACTCACTGTTTAAACAGTGGCACATGTTAAAATGACAGAAAGCTGTCATTTTTCAATGAAAAACTCATACTTTGAATCAAACATAAAGTAATTCTATCAAAAAGCAATAACACATTTTCTTGGATTTCTATACACAAATCATTTTAGAAATTGCCATTCCACAGGCAAATACAAAACATTTACTAAATGCGTTGTTAATCAGTGTAACTTTAAATTAAAAAATATGGAATAGGTAGTATTTATCTGATTCAGCCAACTATACCAGATACCATAAATGATGAATTATAACAATGAGAAAGATTTTTACACTTTTGGAGACTGGAAAGTACAACATCAAGATGGCAGAGTTTCTTTGCTGGTGAGGACATCCTATGACTTCGTGGAGAGCCATCCTTTTTCCCCTGTCTCCTCATTGTCCTATAGGAATTCAGTCTCATCATAGAGAACCCTCCAGTATTCACTAAATAGAATTACTTTCCAGGGCTCTCACTCAGGGACATTGCACGAGGGCTTGGAGATTTGATGTCTGAATTCTAAGTAAATATAGATATTCCATCAAGCAATAGGCAGATGCAGCTAAAATGAATCCTGAAGAGGCTTCAAAGCAATGAGATGAAGCTTAATCAGTCCTTCAGCTTAACCGTATTTGCTTAAGCCTTGTAATAAATTGTGTCACATTGGTAAACCTGCTCTGTAAACAAATAGCCAACTCTTTATTCTATTCCGCACGATCTCCAAATGAGGTGGATTACTTGCTTAACATGCACCAGGAGCCATCTGCTTCCATGTGAGGACCCAGCGCGGAAGCAGCTGCTTGCCATCCAGCATCTTCATTGTTCTTTACTCTGGTTTTGTTCCCACCTGATGCCTTGTTATTTAAACACTGTATTCCTATACATTAATTTTCCCTATTTATTCCTATATATTCATTATGCAGGAGTGGAGCTTCCTAAAGAACCTCTGTCAAGTATGTCATGCACTTTACCAGTCAATCATGAAAAGCTGAGGCTTTGAAATGCAATCCATTTTCATCATTTTAAATGTCACCTCATCAACAAGGAATGGGACATGGGATAACCAGGGGAATTTGTGTCTAAGAAGATTCCTAGTCAACTCCAGTGAACCATCCCAATAAAGTAGAGAGGGGAAAATAGGGGTTGGGGAAAGGCTTTAACGGGTCTCAAAGGATGAAAACTTGAGTGTCACTAGCACACAGGTTGGAGCATGTTGCTTAAGTAGCTGAGACATATTTTTTTCAAGGGAATCTCTTAAAGTCTTTCCTCTAGGTAATAATTTCCCCACTGTCTCTTAGAAGCTGAGGTCATCTTCTGCGTATAACAGCACTGAAATTAATGAGATGACACATGAGAAACTAATAAACCAGTGGGAAGGGTACTAAAAACACAAGGAACAATCAACCAAAATCATTTTGATTTGAATTAAAACTATATGTTGAAAACACCCAAATTCCAAAGGTGAAAACAAACACCTGTTAGATAAGACCAAAGAGAAACATTATGTGGCTTTTCATACTTTAATGAACATGAAATGGGAAGCTACGCCTCCCACTCTATCGTTGCTACTGGTTTTTAGTTAAATATTTTTTTGTAATTAGCTATGATGGTTCCATTTCTTTGCATAGTTTAGTGTGTCTAATGAAGGAAGGTAGACTGGATTGACAATGCCAAGAAAAAGAGTGAATTCTGTGAGCTTTTTGTGGATAGAAAGGTAATCATAAACACTTGTTAAATGAAAGACAGAATAAGCATGACACATCATTCTGGCACATTTATTTTACTCCAGATATTTGGTGTCTTTTTTTTCTTTAAACAAAACAGCATAGTGAAATAAAGTACAATATTCATGCATATAATCAAGATAGAAAATGAATCCTTTTCCTGGGGGCCAACTAGACTTGGCCAAAATGTCATCTGAGAGGAGGATTTAGTGAGGTGTTGGGGTGGTGGTCTGGAAGTGTGAAGCCTCGAAGACCAGGTGACACGAAGCAGTGGAGCTAAGACATTACTTAAGGAGAAGAGCGGGTGGCTGGGATTCGCAGAGGAAGCAAAGAGCCATCGGTGGAGGGACGGCACACCCCTGCATTTTGTCTTGATGAGTCCTGTTTCTGAACGTGAAACAAAAGCTTTCGATTGACTGTTTTTCTGTGTCCCCTGAATTAAGTTCTGTTGTCATGAACTATTGAATTTTGTTTTTATTTTTCTTATATTTTACATTAACCCCAAAACCATTTTTAAATTTAAATATACACAGAGTATATTCTTCCCTGCCCCCAAGTTCTTTCAGATCCCTCTCCCCTCCATACCCAGCCAAATTTGAGTTCTTTCTTCCAAAAAACAAACAAAAAAACCAATACTATAGCAAACACAGCCAAAAATCGATAGTAAGCAACACCCAAAAAATAATAATAAAAAGAACAGAAACAAAACCAAACACAGAAGGCTAAACAAAGTATCAAACTCAAGCCAAATAACAGCCCACATAAAACTATAGAGTCCATTATATTTTGGTTAACTATTTCTGAACATGAAGTCAGTCCTGGAGAGGTTGATAAAACCACGCCATTCCATTGGTAAACCCGATTTTCCCTCCCCCCAACCGGTATAAATGACAGTTCAGTTGTTAATCTTTACCCCGGTGGCTATGTTTTCATCCATTCATTCATTTCTTCATTTTTCTTAAATATAACAAGAAACAAATAAGATAAAAAGCAAAACTATCACTTTGAAGTTGAAGAAGACAAACCAATAGAAGTAAAAAAGAGCCCAAGGGGAGGCAAGGAGAGTCAGAGACCTTCTCATTCATGCACACAAAAAAATCTCATAAACGTTAACCTGGAAGCTATAACAGATACATAGAGAAGTCGGCCCTATGCCTCTGCTTCAGTCTCTGTGAGTTCATTTGCACTGTGATCGTGTTTTCTTGGTGTCCTCCATCTCCTCCAGCTCTTACATTCTTTTTTAGCTCTTCTTCTATGGAGTGCCCTAAGCTCTTATGGGAGATATTTGGTGGAGACCTCCTATTTAAGACTGAGTGTTCCAAGGTCAATCACTCTCCACATGTCCTCTGGCTGTTGATTCTCTATATTCATTCCCATTTTGCAGGAGAAAGCTTCTCTGGTGATGATTAAGCAAGGCTCTCATCATCAGTATAGCGGTATATCATTGGGAGTCATTTTATCACTAAGCTATGTTTTTAGGTTTTTCTTCATTTGTTTATTTTTCCCTTTTAGGTCAGTATCATTTGGTCTTGCCCTAGGTCCCCTGAGCCATCTAGCACTCCAGGTTCTTTTCACCAGTCATTTGCTGGGTATAGCTTCCATTTCATGAGGTGAGCTAAAGTCAAATCAGATATTGAAAGAGCTGGTTATTCCCATAATTGGTACCACCATATCCTTAACATACCTTGCATGTATCATTGTAGATAAATGGTTTATGTCTGGCTTACTGTTTGTTTCTCTTTTGGCGTGGAGAAGAACCTTCCTGTAGCAAAGATGCTGGAAAAATCGGGGTGGATGTTCTATGTGGGCACCAGCTCCAAATCTGCATGTTCAATGTATTATGTAGGTATTGTTTTCAACAATTGAGGACTTATTGTCAGTTCATGAGAGAGCAGCACTTACAGTCTGGGCAACAGCCCAGGCTGTTTGGGAATTCCTGTGGGGCCCCTTTGGTCAACAACTCAAATAATTCCATCTAAGTATTAGAAACTTTGTTCAATAACAAGAGGTGGCCAGTTGGGGCTCTGTCTCTCCCATTGTATGGCTATTTCTTTTAGATCACTTTCATATATGTATATGTTTAGGCCGGTTTCTCTCTGTATTGGCTGTGCTATCTATCCAAATGCCTCTTAATTTTAGCTCTCTTTCTCCATATTCCCTCCCACAAACCCCTCTCCTCTCCTCCCTCCCCACTTGTTACTCCCATTCTGGCTTCCAACCCATCCATCCATATCTATCCATTCTATTTCCCTTTCTGATGAGTATCTGTTAAGCTCTAATCATTTCTAAACCTAACCTCTGTGGTTCTATGGATTTTAGCTTGATTATCATTGACTTAATAGCCAATACCCATATATATGTGAATGCATACTATATTTGTCAATCTGAGTCTGGGAGTAACTTGGGATGATTGTTTTTCTAGTTCCATCCATTTGCCTAAAAATTCCATGTTGTCATTTTTTTAATGGCTAAAAGTAATTTATTTATGGTGTAAATGTACCCATTCCTCTGTTGCAAGATATGTGAGTTGTTTTCACTGTCTGACTGTAATGAATACAGCATCAGTGAATGAGGATGAGCAAGTATCTCTGTGTTAGGATGAAACATTCTTTGTGTGTGTATATACCCAAGAGTGATTTAGCTGGATATTGAGATAGATCAATTCCCATCTTCTGAGAACCACCAACCACCACAGTAATTTTTATAATAGCTGTATAAATTTGCACTCCACACCAGCAATGGTGGGCACATAGTCCCCATCACTTCCCAGCGTGTGCTGTCACTTGTTTTGTTGATCTTAGCCATTCTGACCAGTGTAGATGAAATCTCAGAGTGAGTTTTCATTTGCATTTCCCTGATGGCTACGAATGTTGGTATTTCTTTAAATGTTTCTCAGTCATTGTTTCCTCTATTGAGAATTCTCTGTTTTGATATGTGTCCCATTTTTTAAACTGGGTTGTTTCCTCGGTATCTAGTTTCTTGAGTTCTTTATAG
>CAWTZC010000329.1:0-18315 GCA_963919715.1 Microtus obscurus
GGAGGGGAGGGGAGGAGAGAGAGGAGGGAGGGGAAATGGGAGGCAGGGGAGGAGGGCAGAAATTTCTTTTTTTTTCCCAATTAAAAAAAAATAAAATAAAATAAAAAAAAAGGAGCCATCATAAAGAAAGAGTACTGGTAGTTAGGACCTCACCAAAATAAAGAAGACACCTAAGGAAAGCCACTATTATGAGAATGAAAAGGCAGAGGCCAAAGAGTACAGCTGTTGGGAGGGTGTCTAGATGTATGAGGTTCTGAGCTGCATAAACCAGACACAATGGGGCCACAGGTGCACAGCTGCCACGGGGACAGAGAGGCAGAAGAACCACTCAAAGTCACCTTTAGTGACTGCAAGGCCAGCCTGTGCTGTGTGAGTCCCTGTTTCAAAAAAAAAAATCACAAAATCAAAAACTTGGAATGAAAGTGAAATACTTTAGTATATATTCCAACAAGACTCATATCCAGATATGTGAAGAATACTGACAAACAGGGAGAAACTTAACAACAAGAAAATCTTAATAGTCACTTCATAAAAGAGTATATCTAAAGATGGGAGAGTTGGCTCAGCAGTTAAGGGAGTGTGCTATTCTTTCAGACGACTTCAGCTCGAAGTTCATACCCAGTGTCTGGAAGCTCACGCACGACTGTCTTTAACTCCAGCTCCTCAGGATCCAATGCCCTCTTCTGGCCTCCATACTATGAGATATGTATGGTGCACTGGACACACACATATGCACAGAGAGAGAAAGCGAGAGAGAGAAAGGGAGAAGGGAGATCCAAATGGCCAAAGCCCTTACAAAGTAGACGTCAAATGACTCAATGACTAGCCTCCATTGAGGAAATGTAATTTAAGAAAGCAGAATGAGCTACATCCACCACCTCCTGAATGATGAACATTTTTATTCAAGATAATTAACAAAAGCAACAGAAATAAAAATGTCTACCACAAATTGTTAAGTCTATCTAATGGGACACCACGCTGACAACAACTAAAAACAGCAACTTCTGCTCAGAGTGGCAGGTAGGAATGTCAGAGAGTGACGGCGAGGAAAGGCCTACAAGAGACCATATGACTACACCTGTGGATTGCTGAAAAAACTCGCACACATCAAGAAAGTGATTTCTGCCTCCAAAGAAGGAGTTATGGCAGTATCTGGGGAAGGGTGTGAGCCAATCTTCAAGGACAGAAACATTCATCTTAATCTGGGTCTTTGTATGTGTGTGAGAGAGTGAGACAAAATGTGAAAAAGTCTTCAAAATAAAGACTTGAGATATGAACACTTTGCGGTGATGCAATTAAGAACTTGTTTTAAATGCCCAGAGAGGTACAACCTCTTGACAACACCTAACATCCCTACTATTCCAGATGTGTGACTCTGGAGGACAGCAACCATGCACTTCTCTGCTGCATGTGTGGCCTGCACTTTCAAGAAGACGAAGCAGAGAATTTTCGATTGCTTTTCCTTGGGGTTGGCAAAGGGTTACACCTCTGGCCACGTTACAAACTTGGAAGGAAGAAGTGCATCACATTTCCAAAAACGTAGTTATTACCACGAGGGGAAATTAGGAAGGATAGGTAGTGTGAAAGGAGGCAACAAAGCACTGTGTCTGGAGCAGCAGGAGAATAGTTTAAGGGAAGAAGCAATGTGTTGGTGCTCCAGCCCACCTAACCGCTTAATACCTTTATGCCAAAATCACACCTCTACCACAACCATCAGGATGAAGGAAAACACCAGCTCTGACATCCTTGGCTATTTTCTCTTTTCCTCCCCAGTAAAAGCTTCAAAAGTAGACTGCTACTCCCTTTTTAAACTAATGTCTGGTAACTGTTAAGTGACAGAGAAAGGAAGTCTCCCAGCAAATACCGACTCCAGTCACCAGATGTCAGAGGGTGCCACAATCTTTAAAAAGTTTGAAAATCTTTTTTCTAGAACCCAGGCCAATTCTCCTCCAAAGTCAGTATTCTTTGCTGGGAGGTATGTCGCGAGTGGCCGCCACAGCAAAGTCTGAGGCTAACGGTCAAGGATCTGCAGTTTTTTTCGACACTCACACCACGAAAAAGATGCGTGAACAGAAACGAGCAGCAAGAGAAAAAAATTGTGGGGAAGAAAAAGAGGCGACAGGAGGTGGGAGGTGAGAGCGGTCTGGCACAGAGCATGTGGTGTGTAAAACCCCTAAAAATGACCAATAATAATAAAACCAAAAAATAGTCCTTGTTTATCTCAAGGAAAGCTGCTACCAATCCCTACACCCTCTTTCAATGCTGGCTCCCGAGAAAAAAAGCTGCAATTGAATTCTGGTTGGGTTTCTGCTCGATGAGCAAAGAATAGGGCCAAAAGAAGCTTAGGGAAGAAAGAGGGCTCATTTTGCTTACATGGTCACACTGCACCATCAGGAGAAGTCAAGAGTGGAACTGCGGCAGGAACCTCGTGGACAGGAACTGGAAACAGAGACTGTGAAGGAAAGGTGCCTATTGACTTGCTCCCTACTGGGCTTGCTCAGCTTACTCTTGTGCACCATCCGGACCAGGGTGGCGCCCATACACAGGATCTGGGCCTCCCACATCTATCACTGATCAGAAAAGGCGCCCAGAACTGCTAATAGGCTAATCTGATGGACACATTTTCAACTGAGGTTCCTCTCCCCAGATAACTCAAGCCAATGTCAAGCTGACAAAAACAAAAAAACAAATAACAAACAAAAAACCCACTCACTAATCAAGCAGAAAACATTACACTCAGAAAGCTGGGACCACAGTCCTCTACTTGGCCAAGAAAAATCAAAAGGACAACCAGGGCTGAATCTGGGATTTCCTCGACAGCTTTCTAGTTCTTAATCTTATTCATGAATCCAGAGTCAACAATAGTGATCTCAGTGGTTTGGCAATTTACCCACTATCCTATTGAACAAGGAAATGCTAGGACTGACTCCCACCCCACTGAAACAAACACAATCAGAACCTCCACAGTACAGCGTCTCTAAATCAACCCCTCCAAAGAGCTAGGCCTTACTCATTCATAAGACAAAATCTCCAACCAGCAAATAGATCACTCCTGACTCCCACCATACCACTGCATTTAAGGGTCAAGTCAACCGTGAAAGGACCACAAACACAGAAGCCTGGGTGTAAGTGCATCCCATGCTCTTGGAAGATGGGAAAGTGAAGGCTTGGGGAATCAGGTCTTTTTTTTTTTTTTTTTTTTTTTTTTTGGTTTTTGGTTTCGAGACAGGGTTTCTCTGTGGCTTTGGAGCCTGTCCTGGAACTAGCTCTGTAGACCAGGCTGGTCTCGAACTCAGCAGAGATCCGCCCTGCCTCAGCCTCCCAGAAGTCTATTCCTGGGTAAAGAGGGTAGTTTTCAGATGCCAGAAAGAGGAAGCACTGCTGGGCAAACTGTTTCTGGATACTCCCTGGACAATGAAGGGCTCAGTGTTTGTACAGATATGGCCAAAGCCATCAAGAACAACCTTAGAGAATAGCACCGAATGCAGCCTGCTCTATAGGGCGTGCTGAGACGTAGAGGGCTGAGATGGTACCAATGGAGGAACATTGGCTGCTCTTCCAGAGAACCGAGTTCAATTCCCAGAAACCAAATGGTGGCTCACAACCATTCATAATGACCAATTTGCCCTCTTCTGGCATGCAGGCACACACATACAGGCAGAACACGAAGGAAGGAAGAAGGAAGGAAGGAAGGAAGGAAGGAAGGAAGGAAGGAAGGAAGGAAGGAAGGAAGGAAGTGAAGGAAGGCAGGCAGGCAGAGGCGCACACACACCTTTAATCCCAGCACTCGGAGAGGCAGAGGCAGGGCAGATCTTCTGGAGTTTGAGGCCAGCCTGATTTATAGAGCCAGTTCAGGATAGCCAGGGCTGTTACAGAGAAACCCTGTTTCAAAAAAACAAGAAAGAAAGAAAGAGAGAGAGAGAGAGAGAGAGAGAGAGAGAGAGAGAAAAGGAGGAGGATAGAGGAGGGAGGGAAAGCAAGCAGGTAAGTTATCAAGAGAAGAAAACTAGGCAAGAAGCTCTACTGCCTAAGGAATATATACTTGGGCTCCTCATTGCCTCTGCATTTTTACTTATGAATGGAGGCCCAGGCATATAAAGAAAGAGGGCAAAACCCAGGTCCCAGGCAGCTGCCACCCATCAGGTATTATTAGTGGTGGCCTGGAAGCTCAGGTGAGGGGAACCAGATGTCATGAACTGGTGGCTCCCACATATAGCTAAGATATATTGCTTATTACATGCCAAACACTGTGCTCAGGACTTCATTTCAATTATCATGTATTTCTCGAAAGACAAAACATATGAACTGGGAATGCTACTATGGGTCCCCCCTTTAATTTCTTCAGTTGTTTATTTGCTTGGGTTTTTTTTTAATTTGCTTATTTGTCTGGGGATTAAACTCAGGGCCTCATGCATGTTAGGCAAGCATTCTACCACAGAGCTACATCTCTCTGTCCTTTGCAGGACTTTCCGAAAAGAAATGCCAAGTTACTATTAAGAGCTAAATCTGCTACTCGCATCCAGGTAAAGCCAGAGTCTAAAACAAGGCCTACACTTGCAAAAAACGGCAAGTAAATGACCTTACCTGGAAGGAGCATGTGACATGCCCTAGAGTCTGAGGAGACTATCAACTTGGAGAGAGGAAGGGAGTATACCCTCCCTCCACACACACACCCTCAGATGTCCTAAGCAGCTTCGAACCAACTATTCAAGGAAAGAATCTGATTCTAATGAATGGAAGAATCATTATCAACTGAAGCCTACGGCACCAACCTCTTGGGAGGGAGGTCTCAGAATAAGTAAGACCCTGACAATAACAACAGCTGAAAGAGTAAATACGACAACCCCAGCAGGTCATTTTATGCAGTTCTTTAAAGAGAGAATAAGTTCAGTAAAACACCAGAGCAAATTTCTGGCCTACTACACTGTATGGCCCAGGAATGTAACTGATAGTGACTTCTAAGTATGCGACCATGTGCCAGCCACAGCAGCACGGGCACCGGAGAAAAACCTACTATTCGATGGGATGGGTGCAGCACAGGGATGATCCAAACCCCCGCTACTGCTACCTGTCTCCAAACTAAGAAAATCTCTCCTTGGGTTCATCTGCCTGCTGCCCACACACGCGCGATGTACTCTTCCAGCTCTCGATAAAACAGAACAGGTGGAATTTACTGGTTCAACTGTTCTCTTTGGGGGATTTATGTAATAGCAAAATTTTGGTGTTGAGTTGTCTTAAATCTAATGTTCCAGAAACTTGCACTCACTCACAAAGCAACGAATTTCACCAGTACTGATTAGAGAACAGAAATAAGGTTATGAGGTCACCTTCCTAAATACTCCAATAACAGCCAAAGCCCATTCCTACTAAACTAAAACAGGTTCAAATAGCCAACACTCTCACTTAATCAGAAGCCAAAGGAACACCCCTAAAACTTCCAGTAACTCTGAATTAGTGAATTGAAGAGTTCAAGAACTCATCCAGCACCATTACTATCCCTGAGAGCCAGGAAGCAATTAGGAAAGAACGCCTCCCCGTGCACTCTCCCCACCCCCAGCCAAGCAGTCAGAGCAGCATAACACCCTCTGAGGAAGGAAAGAAGCCATTTCCTGCCTGAAAGGTCAATGGCATTGAGACCAGCGCTCCAACCAAAGGGGCAGGAAGGCAAAGTCCAAATAGCATTTCAAACAAGCAGTGAGGCGGGGAGGGGCGGGAAGCCGCGAGACCAGGAAAGCAGTTCATCTGCAGGGTGAGATAAAGAATGCAACCGGGAGTGAGAGCAGCCTGGTTCTCTGCACAGGCTGGACAGAAGGACAAGTCTGCTGCCCCCTGCACGGCATCATCTCCGGAAGTGGCAAAAAGAGCCTGGCACCTCAGCCCAGCAGCTGAGTCGCAACAAGTTTAAAGAGGCCTGACTAACTGGGCAGGCTCGCTGTTGCCAGAAAGGAGGTATGAGCGATCCGTGAAAGGGTGAAAGGGAAGGAACTTCTAGAGGAAGAATGAGTCACCGAGAATACTCTTTGCCTAGAGTCGTAATATCTCGAACACATGGTACTTCTACAGAAACCACACACCCAGCTGACTTTGAATTATCAATGTCTCAATGGACAACCACCGTTCAACTGAACCTGAACAGCACAACCAACGCACACTGGTACAAACTTTGCCACCTAGAGGCTGAACGGTCAAATAGTCTGTTATGTAAGATCCTCTTCGAAAAACACACCATCTCAAGAGTCACACAATTCCACAAAGACATAACAAATCAACCCATTCACAGGCTCCTACCGAGCTAGAACATAAATTCTCTGCATTTAAAATTGGGTATGGTTTCCGGGGAAATCATAAACCGAATGTGATAAAACCTTCTCTTTTGTGGAAATCAAGCTATGAAGCACAGCACGATGTACGAAATCTCCCCCTAGTGGGCCTTCTTCTCAAGGACCCTTCCTGTGCCTGTATTCATTCGCTCCTCTCACGTTGCAGATAAATCAGCAACGTGATGAGACAAGAAGCAGGCTTACAGCAAGGCAGGCGGGAGAGCTTTTCACCAAAGGCAAGGTTTAGGCATAAGGGAAAATTAAGCCCCAGAGTTTGGAGCGCAGAAAAACAACAGTCAGCTCAGACACGGGACTCCATCAAAAGGAGGCATACTGCTATGCCATCCTCAGAACCTCCCTGGCTGTCACTCATGCCCATCTTCCTACTACCAGTCCACATGGCCAGTAAGGGTCAGGGTCAAAACATAGGGCTCCTTCTGTCTTTTATCTAACCTATAATTTTGCAGCCTTCTATGAAAACACAACTGTGAAAGGGCAAGATGTTTGATGACTGTAAGGTACCAATGTTTTTCAGAGATCTTCCATAAATATCTGGGCTCTGCTATTCTAGCTTCACCTCCAGTGCCACACCCCGATTACAATAGCAAATAATGTGCGTCCTTGCTGGAGTTTTTAACTTAATTCAGCTAATTAATATTCTCCATTTCAGCACCACAGTCTCAAAGTAGAAAGAGAGAAATCCATATACACATAGTAATCTGTTAAAGACTATAGAAAAAAATTATGGTGTTCTATCTCTGAAAGTAAATCATCTGAGATAAACTCAATTAAACAGAAGTATCCAGAACATTCCAGAACTGACTGAACAGCTAATACAGGATGGCTGTGGGGAAGGGATGGGCAGAATTGCCAGGTGTGAGAGCTGAGAATGATCTGAAGGAAGGGAACTCACAACTGTTCAAGCAGCACTTACAAAACTTCCAAAACGCATTAAAAAAGAAAAAATCACAAGGAGGCCTCCATGGAAGAAAAAACCAATCGATGTCTAAAGCTTCCTACATGTCTGTCAGAAAATCTAAGCAGGGCCTGTGGGAACAGGCCACGCGACCTCATCGTTCTCAGGGGGCTGAGACTGTGGAGACGGTGAGCTGGAGGCTGAACCAGTCTCCCGCTCCAGCAATAGTCCTGAAGCCCCTCCCCACCCCCCAGCATCTCTAGGAAGCTGTCCTTTATTGCTCTTCTCCGTTTGTCAGTGCTGGGGATGGGCATGGAACAGAGTTTCTGTTGACGTCTTCAGAAAAAAAATAAACATTCTAATGGCTTCCTCTCGAATATAAAACATTGCCCCCACACACAACGCTGATTCGCTGAATCAGAGGCCTTTAGTTTCTATTTCTATTATTTTCTTAGTGGTCTACTGGCCTCTCATGGAAAACATTCGGGAGAAAATAATCTATGTGTCACATCTGTGAGGAATTTCTTTAAAACAAACCAATCCAGGGATGCTGGAACAGACTACCACTATGGTAGGAGTCTTCAGCTTAAACAAATATTTTCCCTACCTGCCTTTCAATTTTCATAAGACAATGCATGACGGAGTTAATTATTCAAGTGACTAGACGCAGACACCAGTTAGTATCAATGATCCACATATGACCACCATGAAAGGCTCCTTTCCCATGATGTCCATTTTTAACTCAAGAAGCTATAACTGAAATCTCTCAAAAAAGGTTGATCTGCTTCAAATAAAAAAAAAATGTTAAATCTAGTAAATTACCAATATAAAATACAAACTTTCAAAAGGCTGAGTCTGTAGCACGATGATAGAAAAACCAAAAGAAAAAGGAAATTTTTTGTTTGTTTGTTTGTTTTTTTCTTTGTGTAGACCAGGCTGGCCTCAAACTCATAAAGATCCACCTACCTCTGCCTCCTTTAGTCTTGGGATTAAAGGTGTGCACCACCACTGCCCAGCAGCTTTTTTGGCTTTTTAAGCTACTAAAAACTGGAGCTATCGATAAAGACGGGATAGGGAGAAAAGGAGCTGGAATGGGAAAAGGAGAGGGAAAAGAGGAGGTGATCATTTAAAGTAAACTGGATCATAAAGAGTGGCCGTTAGGATGAGGTGTGGCTTTGCTGGAAAAGGCGTGGCCTTGCTGTAGGAAGTGTGTCACTGTGGGAGGGGCCTGAGGGTCTCCTTCACTCAAGCTTTGTTCAGTGTGAAGATCTGAAAACCCAGTTCCTTCTTCAGCACCATGTCTGCCTACACCACAACCATGTCCCACCAGGACAATAATGGACCTAAACGTCTGAACTAGAAAGCTAGCCCCAATTAAATGCTTTCCTTTATAAGAGCTGCCATGGTCACAATGATAGAAACCCAAGACAGAGAATAGGGAAGGCAGAGAGTAGAAAAGGGCGTGATTGATGCAAATATGGTCTGTTTTGTGGGGTGGAGTTCAGGGGGTGGACACTGGCTACCATTTAAAAGGCCTTGGTGGGATATGGGCTTCTGCCTTGCTGACAGGTCCTTCCTGTTCAATGCCAGGCTAGTTCCATGGCACTGAAGCTAGAAGGAAATGCCACAACATAAGAAAGCAGGTGTTGGTCATGCCGATTCATGCTGAAGCCCATTGAATCTATTCCATGCCTCCTCTCGCTCCGGGTGCATTGCCCATAGTCGAGTGTTCCTTGTCTTGGAGACTACTCACCCTGCTCTGTCTTCACATGCATGGGGCATCTCCCTCATGTGTGTCTCTTTCTGGATCTGGAGCCCCTGTTGACTAGAGTGCCAGGCTACACGGGGACTCAGGGCCAACTTCATTTCTTTTCCCGCTGTTGTGAGAAAATGCCCTGGACAGAAGCAACTTGGGGAGGCTGAGAGAGTCATTTCAGCTCAGAGCCCCAGGTTCCGTTCCACTTGTGGGAAGTCCGGGCTCCAGCAGCTCTAGACAAACTGGTCACATCGCATCCAGAGTGAAGCAGCAAAGAGCACTGAAAGCTCACTTTTTGGTTTTATTATACAGTCAAAGAACCGAGTCCACTTTGAGGCTGACTCTTGCCACATCGAGTTTAACAGCATCAAGACAGTCCCCCGCAGACATGTTCATAAGCTAACGCTAATCTAGAGATCATCCCTCACAGCTTTCTCCCCAAATGGGATTCCTAGAATGTGTTGAGCTAACAATTTGGCAACCATTAACACAAGTGCCCACCCCTAACAACCTCATTTTAACCCGAACCCCACTACTGAGACCCTAATACCACATATTACATGGTATATTTCACATCATTTCCTAGTCTCAACCATACAAATCACACTTTGGCTATGGATACATTAACAGCCACTACATAACCTTATGTAGCAGTAGCGGTTGTCTAATCTGCCCATAACACACTCTGAGAACATCCAGTCTTTCTGTTGTTTCCTCTTTTTGTATCCATTTCCTAGAAGTTAACTTGCCCTTTGGCCTCTTACCTCTATGGCACAGCAAGTAGACGAGGAATCTAGGGAGGCATCAGTCTAGAAAAGCAGACTCTAGCAACAGCCCCTCCCTGCTGATGGGCACCGGGTGAAAAGGGACAGGGTGGGAGTCCTCCTTGTGAGAAAGGATCTAACCAAGAGATCATTGGGCATCAGACACTTAGCACACAGAAACATTCTTACTTCAGGTCTCTGGTTGTCCAAATATCCAGAAAGGAGCTCAGACTGAACTATAGGAGGATTTTTGGTGCTTAGATAAAAGCCAGCATTCCTTGGAAACTTCCGTAAAACTAGGTTCCCTCTGCCAAAAGGCATTGTTTTCCTCTTACCTCCTGGCAGAAAGGACAAATGGCTACCTGTGGTTGTGATCAAAGCCCATGCCAACCCTAGGACTCCCCTTAGAATGTGCACCTGTTACACATTCTGGAAGCCTCTCCCAGCTTATTCACCGCCGTAGCACTATTCTCCGGAGTCTCTGTCCTACCCTTTCTCGCTCTGTCTCTGTATCTCTGACTATTCTCTTACTATTTCCTTGCTTGCTCTTTGTGCCCTATTTTCTGTCTTGCTACTTCACCGTCTCCACCATTTTCTCCACTTCCCCCTAGCCCTGGCCATGCCCAGTCTGCAGACCATGCTCAGTCCACTTCTCTCTGCTCTCGACTCTTCCAGATGCCTCTGGCCACATCCCCCTCTCATATCTACAATAAAAATCGTCCTTAGATAACAGGTCATGTGGACAGTTCTTTATCTCCCTACACACAACTCACATCTTGTAGGGATAAGAGCCCCACCCCCCTAGTGGGTGGGCTCGGCTGGGGTGCAGGTTTGGACTGAAAAAAGTGTAACACAGACGCTGCGACCGCCCTTGTTTTGTTTGCTCTCCTGTTCGGTGGCGGGAACTTTTGGTTGCGTGAGTTAATAAAGCTGTATAACCTTATAATTATCCTTCTGACTTAATTCAAATCCGCCTTTATTTGGCGCCCACGTGGCTCTGATTGATCCGAGCAGTGCGGACCCCGGGCAGGCGGCTTGGTCGTGGCGCTAGGCTGCACCAAGCAGTACAGGGCGTGGGGACACGCGGCCACGCCGGAACTCCCTAGCCACCCGCCCGCAACCCACACTGCTTCGCCCACCCTGCCCGCGATCCCTGCCAGCGGTCCCGAGCCGCTAGGGAGCTCAGCGGCCCCTGCCGCCTCTTTGAGCGCGTAGCTAGCTCAGCCAGCGCGGGCCTCCCAGCCTCCGGCCTCAGTCCCCGGCCCGCCGGCCTCCTTGCGTGCCGTGGCCTGACAGCCCTGTAGCAGCTGCTTTGAATCAAACCCAGCCTTCCTGCCTGTGCTGATTCAAAGCAAGCTTCTCACGCAGATAAATAAATTTTGGTTTTGAGTTCCTGTTTCAGACCGCTCTCCACGCGGACTCAAGTGGACTCATCTGCCACCACGGCAGGAATTAGTCATTGCAGGTAAAAAATTTTTTTTCTCTTCCTTTATAAATAAAATGTCTGAGAATATTACTGTTCAGGACTGTAGCAGTCTTTTTGAGTGTGCCATGTGGGACATCTTACAAGAGGTGTCTGGCACCCCACATCTATGGATTCTTCTGGGATTAGTAATTTTCCCTTGGCACTAAATGGTTTGACAACAGAAGTTTGATGGAGTCTTTTAAGAGATGAATCCAGGATTCTTAAGGCAGAGGTTGAATGTTTGAAAACTATTAAGCATGACAATGATCCTTCTCAAGAATCAGCTTGAAGTTCTACAGGAAGAGAATAGATCTTTGTTTAATAAGACTCTGGTAACTGAGCAAAATTTAGAAAAGGTTAAGGCCAATATGGAGGAGAGATTTATTACTATGGAAGAAGGATCAGCTGATTTAAACAATAAATTCCAGCGGTCACTTTCTGAAGGAATTGAAACACTTATTGAGAGAACCAAAACGGTTGAATGTGACAATCGAATTTTGTCTAAACTTGTGACAAATTGGGAAAGATTGTTTCAGTACAAGAAGGCACGGTTTACGCATCGGTAAAATTATGTCCAAAGAAGAGAACTTATCTCTAATGGACAAAATTCATACTTTTTAGAATCCTCAATGAAGGCTTTGGAACATAATTCTGGACAGGAGATTCAAACATTGCAGAAGGCAATGGTGAATAGAATTGAAAGATTGAGGAATTTCTAAATTCTGATGAAAGAGAAGAACAAATCGGTAGAAGGCAAATTTTAACTACGCCTGTGGGTAAATCCCTCCGGCAAAAATTTCCACAAGACTCTACCTGCCTTTCCAGTAATAACAACAGAAAAAGGTGATTGGTTCCAAAAACCCTAAGGTCATCAAGGAGGATATATGGGGAGCCTGTCCGTATGAATGATCTCAAAGAAATTAAACAGGCTGAATCATGACTTTTGGGATGCACTCTTCTTTTGTTAAGGAAATGCTAAAATCCTGGGCAACAAAAAGCAGAGCAACTCCTATGGATTGGGCGCGAACTCAGCTTCTGCGGTATTCTGATAGCAGGTCGCATTTAAAATGGAAATGCTTATTCAGGCAAGAGGCTAGACGTTTGGAACAGCAAGAAAAGGCGAAGGGAGGTAACATTTGCATAGATAAAATTCTAGGTGAAGGACTCTTTTCTGACCCTCAGGACCAAGCTAATCTGGATGAGGACACACTCTTCCTATGCACAACAGCAGCCTTAAATGCGTGGGATAGAGTACAAGACCCAGGACAGAAAACAGAATCATTTGTCAAAATTAAACAAGGTCAGAGAGAACCCTTTAGTGATTTTTTACAAAGGCTTACTAAGGCTGTGCAAATAGGGATACCTGACCCAGACACAAGGCGATAATGATTGAAAATTTGGCTTATGAAAAATGCAAATTCGGAATGCAAAAGGATTTTGTGGCCTTTAAGGGTGAAGATCAGCACCCTTGGAAGAATGGGTCTTACATACACTGATGTTGATACATTTGATTATGGCACTGAAGCATGGGTGGAAGAAGCATTCCAATGGTAAAAGGAGACACCAGAATACCAAATGTTTTAATTGTGGCCAAAGATTAGGAACATAGAAAAGAAATTGCAAACAACGGACTTTCAGAAATAATAATAATGCATCTTCTAGAAATAACAGAAATAGGAGGGTTCAGCCTTCAGGTTTATGTAGAAGATGTGGAAAGGGGCAGACACTGGACAATGAATGTAGATCTACAAGGGATAGACAAGGCAACCTGATACAGACGGGAAACGTGAGAGGGGGGCCTCACAGGGGCCCCCATGGCACACATGGTTCAATCATTTCCAGTTCCAGCGGAGAACGTGCCTCGATCCAGGACAAATAGGAAACCCCATGCCTACTGTTTCAAGCAATAGTGATCAGAAAGAGTGAGTTACGTGTGTTTTGGCAAACCTACCATAAATGATCAAAGACCCAAGCTGTGAGAGTATGTGTAAATGGCATTTTTATTACTGGCTTGCTGGACACAGGTGCTGATGTAAGTATCATTACCCCAGAATCTTGGCATCCATATTGGCCTCTTTAGAATGTGAATGTCCAGCTACTGGGAATTGGAACCCTATCTCGAGTAAGACAGAGCACGAGATGGGTTGAATGCATAGGGCCCTGAGGGACAAATAGGAAAATTAAGGCCATATGTAGCCAATATTGCAATGAATTTATGGGGTCGTGACCTATTACAACAATGGAACCACCCAAATTAACATTCCTGCTACTTCTAGAGTTTATAGTTCTGAAAATAATATTAAAAAGATATTATGCAAACGGAGAAAACCGCCATTCGGGCCCGCCACAAGAACAAGCAATTGAAGTCTCTTCAGAGATACCAACAGCCTTGCCTTTAAAATGGTTGACTGAGAAACCCATATGGACAAAGCAATGGCCTCTAGCTGAGGAAAAGTTACAGGCTTTAGAACAGCTGGTACAAGAGCAATTAGATGCTGGACATATAGAAGAATCTACCAGCCCTTGGAATTCTCCTGTATTTGTGGTTAGAGAAAAAATCGGGTAAATGGAGAATGGTGACAGATCTCAGAGCAATCAACAAGGTTATTCAACCTATGGGCCCTCTGCAATCTGGAATCCCATTGCCCTCTTTGTTTGCACCAAAAGGATGGCCTCTTATAGTTATTGATTTAAAGGATTGTTTTTTCACAATACCTTACAAAAGGAAGATAGAGAAAACCACTTGCTTCACAGTGCCCACTTACAACAATTCTCAACCTTCCAAGAGGTACCACTGGGCTGTCCTCCCCCCAGGGTATGTTAAATAGCCCCCTCCTTATGCCAATACTTTGTGAACCAACCATTGCAAATAATACGCAGGAAATTCCCCAAATCCATCATTTATCACTACATGGACGACATATTGTTATCTGATCCAAACATGGATACCTTGAACAGACTGTTTGAAGAAATAAAGATACTTTTACCTAAATGGGGATTGGAAATTGCTCCTGAAAAAATACAGAAGGGAGATTCCGTTAATTATTTAGGTTATAAAATAGGTTTACAAAAAATCAAGACACAAAAAGGCACAAATTAGGAGAGATCGCCTACGAACTCTTAATGACTTTCAAAAACTGTTAGAGACATTTCCAGTCTACGACCAGCTATTGGGATAACACCTGATCTAATAATTCATTTTGAACAAAACCCTGGAAGGTGATAAAGATTTAAACAGTCCCAGGGAACTAACAGCTGAAGCAGAAAAGGAACTGACAATGATTGAGGAAAAATTACAACATGCACATGTGGACAGGTGAATCCAGAGCTTGATTGCCAATTCGTCATATTACCATCAAAAAATTTCTCCTACAGGAATTTTTAATGCAGAGGGATGATATTATCTTGGAATGGATCTTTTTACCACATAAACCAAGTAAGAAACTAAAAACTTATGTGGAAAAAGTCTCTGAGTTAATTATAGAAAGGCAAGCTGAGACTTCGTCAACTAGCAGGCATAGACAAACCAGCAGAAATTATAGTGCCTTTCACTGCTGATGAACTAAGGGAAATTATGGGAAGATAATGAACCATGGCAAAGAGCCTGTGCTTAATTTTCTGGGAAGACATTAATAACAACTATCCAAAAAGCAAGAGGCTTAACTTCCATAAAGAGAACTTGGATCCTTCCTCGAATCGGTCCGTGATGCTCCAATAACTGGAGCCCGCACATTCCTATACTGATGCCAATAAAACAGGGGAAGGCAGGTTACAAATCAGAAGACTTGGGTAAGGTGGAACAAAAGTCCTTATGATTCTGTCCAGAAGGCAGAATTATATGCCATTCTTAGTGGTACTAAGGGATTTTAAAGAACCTATCAATATAGTTACTGATTCACAATATGCAGAAAGAGTTATTTTTACATATTGAAACTGCTGAATTTATACCTGATGATACAGAACGTAACCCTCATTGTTTATCCAGGTTCAAGATTTGATCAGGAACAGGCTTTGCCCACATGTACATAACCCACATCCGATCCCATACGGGTCTGCCAGGTCCTCTAGCACAAGGTAATGCAGATATTGATCAATTATTGATTGGTAGTGTGCTACAAGCCTCTGAATTTCATGAAAAACATCATGTTAATAGCAAAGGCTTGAAGAAAGAGTTTTCTATTACATGGCAACAAGCTAAGGAGATTGTAAAAAGTGCCCTACTTGCTCTTTCTATAACCAAACGCCACTTGAAGCAGGGGCTAATCCTAAGGGCACCCATAGGAATGAAATCTGGCAGATGGATGCGATTTCCACTTTGCAGAATTTGGCAAATTGAAGTATGTTCATCACACCATTGACACTTATTCAGGCTTTCAGTGGGCAACTGCTTTAAGTTCGGAAAAGGCTGATTCAGTAATTACTCATTTATTAGAAGTCATGGCCATCATGGGTATACCTACACAGATAAAGACAGATAATGGTCCTGCTTATGTCTCTAGGAAAATGAAACGGTTTTTTGACTATTACAATATCAAGCATGTTACAGGTATACCATACAATCCTACAGGTCAGGCAGTCATAGAAAGATCAAATAGAACTATAAAGGATATGTTGAACAAAACAGAAAAGGGTGGAAAACACCCCCAGAAATAGGTTACATAATGCTTTGTTAACCTTGAATTTTCTTAATGCTAATGAGAAAGGAACAACGACGCCGCAGAAAGACATTGGATAATGGAAAAGTCTACTGAACTAAATCAACCAGTTTATTTCAAGGATGTGCTAACCTCACAATGGAAGCCAGGAGATGTGCTGCGTTGGGGGAAGGGGTTTTGCTCTTATCTCCACAGGTGAGGAAAAATTGTGGATACCTCAAAATTAATAAAGGTTCGGTATGAAGAAGACAAGACACTTGGAAAAGATAAATAACAATTCATTCACAAGGACAACGAGCATACTAATGGTAAGGAACATAAATAGGTTGGGGGTAGGGTTCTTTTTCTTATCTCCACAGATAAATACCGGATCTTCAAAAAATTTAAGGGACCCTGAATATTTACTCCAGTGATGGATGGAAAATGGTTACAAACCACTAAGGATCAGTAAGTATTGACTCTATATATATACATATCTATATGTTTTATTGAACACTTTTTTATAAAATGTAGAGCTGGTTTTGGAGTTGGACTCGGCCCAGTCCCTCTTCAATTCCAAACCTGTTGATAAGAGATATCTCACAGGATAAGAATAATTATATACTTGGTAAACTTTCTTTACTTTTCTCATATCCGTGTCTTTCTTTATATGTCAGTATGTGTCTTTGTTGTTAATGTTTAAATTTCCCCATAACAAACAACAAATTTTTCTACAGTAATTTTAGAAGTTTTCAGGATGAAGATTGGGGCCCCACAACATCAACTCAATCTGGTTTTTTATGACGTCATGATTATAGTACATATTTTTTTTTTCTTTTTTCTTTCTTTTTAAGTGCTAATAATAGACTTGTTTTTTGGTACCAACTGCTCGAGACAATTTCGATATGGTGCACATTTTTGACAACACTCTGGCCAGACCTTCTAAAGATACACAGAGACTAGTTACAAGTCTTCTTAGGTCAAAGGTTAATTTGGGAATTTTATCATCATTTGCTTTCACGGGAGCCCCTAAGGAGAACGTCGCCCCATGTCAGCTTGAAGCAATCTTAGAGGACTGACGTCCCCTCTCCCAACAGAGTTTGCCCTCAGGGTTAGGGACATCTTTTAATGGTTGGTTTGGGGTTGAGGGGATGGGGGGATGTTTTATGGAATTAGGGTAGCTGTTAAAAAAAAAAAAAAAAAAAAAAAAAAAAAAAAGAAAGAGGGGGATTAACTGGTTTGATGTTTGGTATTTGCTTGAGTTACTGATTTCAGAAAATTGTTTTCGGACTGTTTCCTGTATATTGATATATTGTATATTGAATGTGAGTGTTCCTACCTCTATTTTTGTATAAGAATATGCTTATATTAGATTGATACTTCTACCATAATACGATGTACATTTCTACCTCTAATACTATTTATGTAATATCAATATTGAATGTGAGCTCCTTCCATTGTTTACTTTTGTTATGTAATGACATTGTCTACAGATGAAGATCATTGTCTTCATATATTGCACAGATCATTGTCTTCATATATTGCACAGTTTATTCTTTTAATCTTCAAGTTAGATAGGTATTGAGAATTATTTTTAGGTTAATCAGGTCTTCTAGATACATAGAGATTATATTTAGTATAGATAGTATAATCTTCAGCCTCTTTAAAGAGCTGCAGAAAATGGCTTTTAATCTAACCTAGAATTCTAACTGCCAATGAGACACAATTACTCCTGGCAACGCCACTCTACTCCCGAGAGAACGTTGAGCACCAAAGACACTCCACTGGGAGCTTGTCTTCTTGGCAGAACTGGCCTTTGCGGTTAAGAAAAGCCCATACCTCAACTACTGACAAAGTTATGAAACAGGATTGTCTTATCTTGCCAAGACAGGGTAGGATGATTCTAAGAAAGTTCCTATACATCTGATAATGGTATGTCAGTTATGTTTGGCCTTAGCCAAAGTTGGTTGACTCAACATTGCAAACGAGAATTTGGGTGATTGCCCAGGTAGTCAGTTGTCTCTGTTATTTTTGGCACATTTTGGATATCTCTTATTTGTTAAGTAATATTTATTCCCTTCTCAGATCTTTGATGGAGTTGAAGATTATATAACTGTAATTACTCTCTATATTAGTTAGACTCTTTGAGATAGACTGTCTGGTAAAACTTTTGTTCTCAATATTGTTTATTATATTTCTTTTGTTATTATTGTTTATAGTTGTATTTGGTTTAATTCTGTCTTATTTAGACAAAAGGAGATGTAGGGATGAGCCCCACCCCCCTAGTGGGTGGCTAAGCCCGGGGCAGGTTTTGACTGATAAAAAAGTTGCGAGACGCGGCGTGGCCCTTGTTTTGCTTGTTTCTCTCCTGTTCGGCGCGGGAACTTTTGGTTGCGTGAGTTAATAAAAGCGTGTATAACCTTATAATTATCCTTCTGACTTAATTCAAATCCGCCTTTA